>LT649471.1:0-24050 GCA_900128395.1 Stramenopiles sp. TOSAG23-2 | reverse complement strand
TTCCCCCTTTTTGCAAATTATATTTTGGAAATATAATAGAACTTAATTCACTCCATTAGGTCATTGTCAAGCTGGTGCATCGATGTTTCCGCATAATTTAATCGCTGGACGTGCATTGCTGCCAATATTTTTAGGAATTAATTTATTTACAGGTGATTTAGAAAAAGGTAAAGTTCCAGAATCGGTTGATAAAGTTACATTTTATGTAATGGGTAGTAATTATGATAGTGGTACGAATGATGGAAATTATTGGACATCAGTACCTGAATTTCCAAAATATAAAATTCAAAATTTATATTTTAATGGCGATGGTAGTGCAACATTTGATCATTCATATGAAAGTGTAAAAGATAATGATCATTCTACGTATACGTACGATCCAAGTTCCCCAGTTCCAACAAATGGTGGCAATAATTTAGAAATTCCATGTGGGCCACTTGATCAAACAAAGGTATTAAATCGCCCAGATGTTTTAGTATTTACTACAGATGCATTAAATAAATCAATCGCATTGACTGGTCCATTGGATGCAACATTATACGTATCAACGTCTAAAGCAAATGATACCGATTTTACTGTTAAATTGATGGATGTCTATCCAGATGGTCGATCTATTTTAATTCAAGATGGTATACGTAGAATGAGATGGCGTAATAGTAGGAAAAGTTTTGGACCAGAAGGTATAGTACCTGGTGAAATATACAAAGTTGGTGTTAGCCTTTGGAATACTTCGTATGTATTTTCAGCTGGGCATAAAATTAGTGTTGCGATAAGTAGTAGTAATGCACCACGTTTTGAACCAAATTCAAATACTGGATTGCCATTAAGCATTGATAATGTAACGAAACATTATATTGAAACTGATAATACGTTATATCATAGTGAAAAATATCCATCATCGTTTCAATTACCAACTGTGGAAATGGAACAATTACCAAAACATGGTGTGTTAAATTTGGAAGAAAAAATGATGAATGATATAAATAATCGTAATATGAATAGGAAAGAAGATGGGAAAGCCGCAGCGGGAAAAATTGAATTGGAAGAATTGCGTAGGAGAATGATGAAGTTAGTAGATTTTTATGCAGAGGAATAATAATACGTATCATATTTTATATATGATACGTACATTATATTTAATTAATGTGCATAATTTATTTTACATTATTATAAAATTGAAATATTTAAATAAAAATATCATATTTAAAATAAAAAATATACGATTCGTAGAAAATATTTTATGCCTTTGGTGGTGGCGGCTTTGGTGGCGCTGCTGGTCGAAAGTTAAAAGCACCTTTTTTCGTATCATCTACGGTTCGTATTGTCTTGGTGTCTACTTCTTTATCTTTGCTTGTCTTCTTATTATCAGAAGAAGGGGATTTTTCCTCAGCTTTCTTTTTAAACTTTTCCTTATCTCCAATAATTCTAGTAAGAAATATTTTCTTTTTCCAAGCTTGGCTTCTTTCTCGTTTTCTTTTTTCCGTTGCCAACATTTGTCTTTTTTTCTCACGTCTGAGTGCTAACTTTTGCTTTGTTCTTTCAATTTGTTTCGGTTCCATTTGTAGTAATGTACTCCCCTGATTGACAATTCGTAAAATTAGTACATTGGTATTGATTTATTGATGATGAAAAAGTATTTGCTAAACATTTACTACATACTCGATTATTGGAAGCGGTTCCATTTGTAGTAATGTACTCCCCTGATTGACAATTCGTAAAATCAGTACATTGGTATTGATTTATTGATGATGAAAATGTATTTGCTAAGCATTTACTACATACACGGTCATTAGTTGCCGTTGCATTTGTACTTATATAATAACCTGCACTACAATTAGTTAGATTTGTAATGTTGGTACTACTAATGGAAAAAATTAGCAACGCAAATACAAAACAACGCAAAATTATCATATTTAAATAATTATAACGTGTTATGTGAATAGACTTTAACTTAAAAATCATGACGTAAGAAAATTTCAACAAGAAAAATGAAATTTATTAAAAATGTGTTCTATCATATATAAGACGTCAAAACTTATCGAATTGAAATGAACCGGCAACAAAAAATATTTCCATCCAAAAAAAAAATTGTTGCCTTTTAATACATTACAAATTATACTATCTTCTTCGTTGATTTGAATTATATATATATGTACATGTGTATGTATATGTGCCAATGTATTAATCATTTTTCTTACTTTGTGTGCATTAGTTTAAGTTGGTGTGCCGAGTTTGGCCTTCATCAAGAGTATAGTGCTGTGTGGTGCTAAACCCTAAGGCTTGGAAATAAAAGAGAAATTTTCTATGCTGGTTGCTGGTGGTATATTAATATGTGTATAACCGTCATGAAATATAGTGCAATCAATATAGATTGATGAAAAAAATATATATTTATATAGTTGAATTGATTTTTTGGGAAGATGATTGAAAATATACGGATAGAGACAATAATATAAATAGAAGTTAATACGATCATCAACATCTTGTTTAAATACCTTTAAAATACAATGAAACATAATGTTATGCCTATTGGTACGTTTCAACAAATATATGCTTTAAATTTATTAGTATCATTATTATTAGTACATTCAAAATTAAAAAGATATGCCAGGTATGTGAAAACAAATACCAAATTTGGCCATTGGTATTATCCATTAGAGCAAAATAAACATGCAACATTTTTCGGTATCATCCGCGTACCATACTTAAGCGAATTTATGTGGGAAAAAGTAGTTTTTACCATATTTCTGTCAATTTTATCGTTGATCAGTTTAAATATCTTACAAAGGATACGGAATATTTATGTCCAACAGATAATTTATTTTTTATTATTTATTGTGTCAATATTGTATTTTGCAAGAGTACGGACGCATGGTTTAATTCATAATAAAGCCGATACTGTTCCATGGGTTTTAGCTATATTCTGCTTCAATAAAAACGAATCCAATATGATAATGCAATCAATATTGTTATTAAGTTTATGTTATGCAAGCTCTGGATGGCTGAAAATTCGTAAACAAGGACTAAAATGGGCAAATGGTATTAATTTAAGACGTTTGGTTGCACAATTCATGTTAGAATTACAACAAATTGAAAAACCTAATATAATTCAAAAATTAGTCTTAGAATATCCAATAATAGGAACGTTTGCACAACCGTGTGTATTGCTTTTTGAATGTTTTTTTCCGGTGGTATTATTTAAGAATTATTCGCCGCTATTAAATTTTATAAGTGTTGCATTGATTTTATTTGGTATATCATTTCATCTTGGTTGTTTAATTTTATTTCAAATTGATTTTGTTCATTTTTGGTTGCCAACATATTGGGCGTTGTTTTGCTATGTTTCTGACAGTACAGGTATTTTTTCAAACATGATATGGGATAATGAAGAATTCTTATATCATCCTTTGACAATATTTATGGTAATATCCTTTTTCATTGCACATGTACGCATACACAGTGGCTTAAATTGGCCAAATTCTTCCTTTGATTTGTACAATACGAAATTAAGTAAAAATAAAATAAAATATCATGCGCTGCAACTGGTTGATATCAATAATAAAATTGTTCCATTTGATATGTCAATTTGTTCATCTAGTGGGATGACACGAAGCTTTGGTTATCATTACTCCAAAATATTAAAAAATGATGATTTAGATGAATTTTTGCAAGTATTCTTACCAAAGTTATTGATTGCAGAAGGTTATATTTTTAAGGGAACGTTATTGTTTAAAGGCGTTCAAATTGTTGAATTAAGTAATGAATTAGATCATGAAACGAATGGTCGATATGTTTCGTACCCACCAAAATTAATCGAGAGATATATATGGCAAGTGGTGAAGTAATAAAACACATTAAAAAAAATACGACTCTCGTAATTATAAAATTATCGTCGGTATCATATCATGTATAAATTACCGATTATTATATTATATTTTATTATATACGTCGTATCATATTTTTTATGTTCGTATTTAAAAAAAGATTCTCTTATTACCTAAAACATACCATTTCAAAAAAAAGAAAAAGGAATAATTACAGAGCGCTCTCTCTCCTATATTTAAAAACTACCCCTCTCAAACATTTTCAACAAAATGTACAATACTATCAATAACTGTCTGGTAATCTTTACATCCAGTTGATACTAAATCATGGCCACAGTTCATTGAACGATAGTAATGAAAATCTTTGATATATTTTGCAGTCTCATCACGAAACATATTATTACATTTGTCAGCATAGTCACTTATGCCACATACATACATGACTGGAAATTCAGTCACATTTCCTACTTTTTTTGTTTGTGGATGTCCTTCCAGAGAGTACGTTGTGTGATTCTTGATATAATCTTCTGGTATACCAATTTGCTTACCAATCTGACCCCAAGTTGAAAATGGTTGCATTGCTAAATTGCCAGATTCAACGGCACCACTGTACCACCAAATTGATGGTTGGCATAACGCTGGAGTTGCATAATGATTAAAAGCTTTGCATACCACTTTCCAAATGTTACTTTGATATGCTAAGGTACTATTCCCTGGTAATGTAAATGACCAAAGGTACATAAAAGCTGTTTGTTGTGCCCGATCAGTGTTTGGTCCATACAACGCATCGGAAAATGCATCAGAGTGTGCTTCAGAAAGTGGCGTGTATGATAGATATCGTTTACGTGCAGTGCCAAGTGCAATAGCATGCCAGCCAAGTCTTGCACCTTGATCATGAGCTACAAGATGAAACTTGCTAGAGACACCAAAGTATATATCGGCTATTGCAAATATATCATCTGCCAATTTGTCGTAGTTGTATTCGCTTTGGAGATATGGGGATGCCTCAGGTGAAAAGCCACGCTGGTCAAATGCTAGTGTGTTGTATCCTTTGTCAGCAAAAGCTTGCATCATCATGGACCACATCCCTTTTGACCTCGGGCCATCATTGCCATGCAAAAATAAGATATTTCCTTTTACTTCTTTTGTGGTATTTATTGCCGCGCAGTCAAATAGCCAATTAGTATTTTCGTATGGTTTTAATTTGAAACATGTACTACCTGGCATGCAATTTGGATATGATGCTTTTGCAATTATTAAATACTGCAATGTTATTAATAATATTATTACAATATTCATTTTATATATGTGGATATATTATATCAAAAATGATTATAATTTTATTTAATCGATAAGACACTATTATACTAGAGTTTCATCCGTCTTACCCTTTGGATTGCCAGGATTGTGCCATTGTGCCAGATTGTATTAATACCAATAATAAATTCACAGAACGCCGCACAAACAAAATAAAAATAAGAACAAAATCAATATAGCCTTAGCGCCAAAAACCACATTAAAAAATCAAGAAATTCAAATAATTAAAAACATAAATAGTACCAAAAGCAGTGCTATTCCACGCCTATACATCCATCGTGTTTAAATAATAAAACTAATAATACAGGAGAATGTATGACGTATTAATAAAATAACTAATAACACATGAATGACATATATGGCGTATATGCATGTAGATATGTAGACATACATTACATACACATATATAACGATTAATAATATATCAACAACCAAATAAGTTGAGGATAGCTATAAAACGCATAGCTTCATTTCCAAGGTGAGCTATAGATTCAATATACCTTTTATCTTTCCTCCCACCCAATACTAAAGGGAATATAAATATTAATACCAATAATAAATTCACAGAACGCCGCACAAACAAAATAAAAATAAGAACAAAATCAATATAGCCTTAGCGCCAAAAACCACATTAAAAAATCAAGAAATTCAAATAATTAAAAACATAAATAGTACCAAAAGCAGTGCTATTCCACGCCTATACATCCATCGTGTTTAAATAATAAAACTAATAATACAGGAGAATGTATGACGTATTAATAAAATAACTAATAACACATGAATGACATATATGGCGTATATGCATGTAGATATGTAGACATACATTACATACACATATATAACGATTAATAATATATCAACAACCAAATAAGTTGAGGATAGCTATAAAACGCATAGCTTCATTTCCAAGGTGAGCTATAACTAAGTATAATTATAATTATAATTTTTATACTGTTTTATTTATTTATATAATAAATTTGCCCAGATTTTGCCAACTGCCAACTGTCGCGGCCTCGCATCCATGCAACCATCCACAAACCACAAAAACACCTTGCCAGCTTGGTGCCTTTTGTGCGCTTTTTTATTGCAAAAGTTTATATAGACTGCATTACATTGTACCAACCGAAAGAAATATCATTCTAGTCATATATATAATATATATATATATATGTACAACGTTAAATCAAATAATTTATTTAATTAAAGGTAAAGAACATGGAATCAACACATTCAGATTGGGCCGCAGATGCTCATATGTTTTATCATATGTATCATCGTAAAATATATGAAAGTTTTACATGCAAAAATGATGATAATAACTTTCAATATAATGTTATGAATGATACTGATATTTTCCCAACACAATTTTCAACATCGTCAAATTTTAAAGTTATACATGAAAAGTTTAAACAACATCCTTTATTAAACAGTATCAATTTATCAAACTTCCAATCTAACCCATTCGAAGTCTTGGAAAATGTACGAGGTTGGCAACCATTTTTAAAAAGAATGGTTACAAAAGATACTACAAAGATTATGACATTATTACGTCGAGATATTACAAAACCACTACAAGATCAAACTAATTTATGTATTGTTCCACGTGATAAATGGATGTTAATTGAAGCATTGCGTTGGTCAGATGGTTTATATGGTCTTAAAAAAAGTCAAGATGCTATAAATCAAAATTTTCAAACAGATTTAAAGAAAAATGATGATAATGACAATCGTAATAATAAGAGAAAGAACCATGCAAAACGTGAAGATATTTTAATTAATAGTAATACTACTGTTAATGGTGGTGGTAGATATGTCACTTGGAATGGACAAGAAAATTTAGAACCTGGGGATATTCTTTTAGAAGTAGAACCATGCGTTATTGCAACATATGATTTTGCAGGTACAAAAGCATGTTTTCATTGTGGAAAAGAAATTATCAAACAAAGCAATCAAATACAAAATTTGTATTTACAATGTGTTACATGTAATATTAAATATTGTTCTGCCGAGTGTAAAAAACAAAATACAAGAAAACACAATCAAGAATGTCAATATATAAAACCATTATATGAAAAATGTTTAAAGGATTATGAAAATAAAATTGATCCTTTTAAAGCATTAATTGTTTTACGCGTGGCACTTCTAAGCATGGATGAGACGAAGAAAGAGGAATTAAAAAAACTAAAGGAATTAGAATTTCATATTAATGACCATCAAAAGGAACAACCAGAATATTACAAAGCATCTACGGAAATGGGGGATTGGATATACAATCTAGTTTTGGGTAATAGCGATATCATTGATACTAGTAATAGTACCAATAGCCAGAATATGATTGATCCAATATTTTTACGAAACATGTTTTTCGCTATAAATATTAATGGGTTTGCATTGGGAAAATATGGCTGTGGACTGTTTCCTGGTTTAGCATCAATGTTTAATCATTCATGTAATGAAAATATTGCTCACAATTTTGAACAAGATAATACTAGGAATAATAGTAGAAAACATGTTATGGTATTCCGTGCACTTGATACGATAAAACCTGGGACAGAATGTTGTTTCTCTTACAGTAATTTGCTGGATCAACCTACAAAAATTCGTACGGAATCATTGAGAAAATTTAAATTTTTCACATGTCAATGTAATCGTTGTAAATCTGAAACAGAAGAAAGTAGGTTAGATGCTATCAATGAATGGAAAACTTGTGATAATCCGTATCGTTGGAGTGAATTAAGTTCTATTATATTTCCAAAATATAATTTGCAAAAAGGGGGAACATTTGAAAAATATGGTGATGCGCTTTTATTATCATTACGTGACATAACGAATGACAATGATAATGAAGGTAGTAATAACATTTACCAAGAAGAAGTTAAACATTTAAGTGACGAGGATAAATTACGGAAAGCAAAGGAAATGTTTGAAAAAGCACGCATGCAATACATTGTTTGTTGTGGTGAAGAATCTTTACTTGTAAATGAAATTAATGAAAAAATAAATAGGATTATTCTTACGGAAGATACAGAAAAAGAAATCAAACAAACAGAGAATGCTGCTCCTGATGTGGATCATGAAGATAATACTATGAACGATGATAATTACGATATTGATATTGTTAATGCATCAAAAGAAAACCATAATGTATTATTTGAAATTAAACCATATGAACCATTACATGTAGATGCATTAGCGAAGCTTGCGTTGAATATACGATCATCGTCTGATATTGATAGTAAAATCGTGTCTTGGAATGAAGATTATCGTATTTGTCCTATTGGATATGGCATGCTTACATTAGTTTTAAATTGTAATTTCATAAACAATGAATCGATATATGAGGAGGATATCGCTGAATTAATAGAAGATTTATGGGGTGATACTGTTCAAAGAGTGGATATTTTTAAAAATTCCAGAGAGTTGTAAAAAATTGAGATAGAAAAGTGTGTTGTACACCCTATAATATTTACATGTAGGAAAACGTAAAAAATATATTATTTTATTTATTTCGTAAAAAAAAATAAAAAAGCATTTACAATCATCCATAATACACAAATTACTATACAGCAGTCGTCTACACACAACCCTTAATTTTTTTACTCTTTCTCTACACTTCTCGTATTAATACGTACTTTTTACAAATACAAACTTGCAGCAAATATAATATCACGTTTAATTTTGCTACTGCATTGTTCAAATTTTTCTTTCAAAACATCATCACCAACAACTGCAGTTGCTTTTTGTAATTCATTAATTAATTCTTCCAAACGGCGCATGCAACGAATAATTGTACCTTCGTATATTTTACGATCGAGTTTACATATCTCATAAAACTTTTTCCCATTTACCCATTCATATACAATTTCCATTAATCCTGGATTGTACTGATCAACAAACTCCTGAACAGTCATATCTTCCAATGCATTGGCTTCGTTCATTGCATCTGCAACACGTTTTGCGCTATCTTTTAATAAACGAAATGGTTGCTCCAATTCTTTACGTATATGTTCCTCCTGTTTTTCTAGATTTGATTTCTCTTCGTATATAAAACATGATAATAAAGCTGCAATTTGTCCAGCATTCATACCTTTGAAAACATTGGTAAAAATTAATTCAGTAACCAACAATTCATTGCAACTCGTACTAATAGCACTTGCTACGCGTCCTTTTAATTGTACAACATCTTTCGTTTTATCGATTAAACCTAATGTTCGTAACACAGTTTTCATACATTTTATTTTTTCCTGCATTTCTTCAATACTATGTGTGCCTTTAATGTCATCTTCTTGCGATTTAATTTTTTTTATAATTGTATATTTTTTTTCATATTTTTTCAAAAGTGCATCTTTATCCTCACGATCGTGTAATACATGTTCCCGTAACAATTTACTATCTGCCCGTTTACTTTTCAATATTGTATTGAATTCACCTTGACTATCTGGTATTTTCATATCTTCAATTGCATTCAACAATGGTAAATTATATTCTAAATTGCTTTTCTCGAAACGACGAAAGACTTCATCAACGGTCTCCCACAATGCTACACGACTTTGTTCTTTCTTATAATTATTACCTACATACAAACGTAAAGTGCTAATTTGGCGTAAGTTTGATAAATTAACTTCAAAAAATTTAACTTTTCCATCAGATTTGTTGACATTATTATTATTATTATTATTATCATCATCATCGCCATCATTATTATCCTCATGTTTGGATTTTATAATACTGATTCTCTGTACAACTTCTATTAAATGTCGTTCTCGTTCATCACGTGCACTATTAATTGTTGATGTTTGCACATGTTTATGTCGTATTAAAACAGCCCATCCCTCCTTAATTTGGCTGTTGTTGCTACGAATGTAAACCAAACGTCCAGGTTGTAAAAATGGTACGCAATATTTTGGATGTGAAATTATACTAGCGATTTTTTCACAATGTTCTTTGTAACGTTGTTGGATAGTAAAGTATGTACCAACAATAGTTTCAAGATCTATATTGATTTCATCTCGTTTTATAACTAGTTGTTTCAACTCATCCTCTAATCCAGGGCGTCTGATTTCATTTTGATGTTGCTTCAACGACATTTTAACTAAAAATTCGATGTCGATCTCCTCAACTCGCAACATATTTAACAACATATTGTAACCTAAATGAAATGAACTTTCTAATGGATCTGCACCACCTTGCAATATGTTTTTAGCATCCTCTGGTTCTAACTTTTCATCAAGCATTTGTATAACAATACCGCGATCATCAATACCACGCCTTCCAGCACGGCCAGACATTTGTATATACTCCCCAGGACGTATGAAGCGAAATTCTTTTCCATCCCATTTTCTAGTATTACTAAATAAAACAGTTTTCGAAGGCATATTAATTCCCATGGCAAATGTTTCAGTCGCAAATAGACATTTCAACAAACGTTCTTGAAATAACAATTCAACAACTTCTTTGATTAATGGTACCAGTCCACCATGGTGTATACCGATACCGCGCTTTAATAATGGTAACATTTTTTCCACTTGTGGCAATTTTTGATCTTCCTCTGATAAATTTTCAACGGCAGCTTTAAATATTTGTGTAATTGCACCTTTTGTTTCTGAATCGTTGAAATCAAAATTTTTACGCATTAAGGAATTGGCATATGCTTCACAATCTCGTTTGCTAAAACTAAAACAAATAACTGGATCATAATTTCTTTTCATGACCATTTCAACAATACGTACTAAATCTGCAGCTACATTGCCTTTTCCTTTTTTACCATCTTTTTTACTCTTCTTATTATTACCCTTTGCATTTCCACCATGCAATCCTAATTTACGTTCAATATCTTCTTCCTCGCTACCACCTAATGCATGCATTGCTTTCGAAAAATTATCATCACGAAATTGACCTTTTTCATCTACAACTAAAAATACTCCTTCACCACCTAATGGGAACATGTAGTGTTGCAATGGAGTTGGTCTATAATCCGTATAAACAACATGACATGGATGTTGATGAACTTTACTAACCCATTGTGCGAATTCTCTGGCATTTGGTATAGTGGCAGAAAGAAAGACAAAACGTACTTTATCTGGTAATAAAACTATACTTTCCTCCCAGACAACACCACGTTCTTTATCACGCATATAATGTACCTCATCGTAGATAACCCATGCAACTTCTCGAACAACTTCTGATCCACGATATATCATGCTTCGTAAAATTTCAGTTGTCATCACTAAGCAACTTGCATTTGGATTAATAGTCGTATCTCCAGTCATTAAACCAACATCTTCAAACTCATCTGCTAAATCACGATATTTCTGATTACTTAATGCTTTAATAGGAGATGTATAAATAACACGTTGTTTATCTCGTAAAGATATTGCTATGGCATATTCAGCAACTACTGTTTTACCAGCACTAGTGTGTGCAGATACTAGAACGGATTGTCCACGCTCTAATGCATCAACAGCTTTTGATTGAAACGGGTCTAGTACGAATGGGTATTCCTTAGCACGTTTTGCTTTAGGATCTGGTCGTCCTTTTACTTGGTCGACCGTATAAGAAACTGGTAATGCAACTTCATGTCGACAAGTTTTTTTATCAGGTCTTGGTGCTTCATCATTATTAGTTAAAGTAACAATAGTCGGCATTGGACGTGGTGAATCAGCATTAAGTGCAGATGTTTCATTCTTATTACTGTCTTCATCATCATCATTATTTACTTTTTGTTTTTTTGACATTACAATTGTTGAATTTTCATCATCGTTATTCTTGTTGTTGTTATTATTATCTCGTTTCTTACCAGTAATATTATTATTATTATTATCATCATTTTCAAGTATTTTAACATTATCATTCTTTTTTTGATCATCCTCCTCTATCACATCCGTATTAAATACATCAAACAATGCATCCATCTTTATTCTTATTTGTTGTTATTTTAATTTGTATACAAATAATATGTTGAATGCGCGGGGGGTCGAAGTGGTATTTAAATAAATCAGATAGATTATATAAAGCGGAATATGAAATTGTTCCTTTCATACAATGATTCATCGTCCTCTATTATACTTTCTATTTTTATTCGATGTATCCAATAGTGCAATATATATATTCGCACACACAATTTTACGTGGTGGAAATTGATTTAGATTTGCTGAGGCAGATTTCTACATATTTAATATGGGAATATCATTAGAAACAAATTAAAATGTTATTCGCAAAAAAAAGGCTCATCGAAGAAAATGTAAAAAATGCAATTAAAATCTCTTCCTGTTGGTTTTGGGCCGCCTGCTGTGCACCTGTTATAATATATATAATAATTCCCTGCCCTGATGTGTAGGGGTTTTAATAAAAGAAGTTAGTAAAGGAAATAAAAAAATATATGTTAAAATAAGGTATTGGGATAAAAAACGAATTATGTCATAAGAATACGAAAATTGTATACTGTTTTATCGTATAATTGTCTATTTTATTATAAGGGGAACTGTGTACACATCAAAGGGTAGGTAAAGATTAATGAACTTTACTTACTAGTCTTTTTTCCTATCAAAATGTTGTTAAGTAGGGTTTTGCCTCACTGAGTACCTGTGTAGGCGTAAACGATTGTCCCTTTTTTTTATCAAAAAGGTGGCCATTTTTTTTTGCAAAAAGGTGGCGTAATTTTCTTATCGGCAATTTTAGTTGCAAAATTGGTATTGGGACTAAAATAAAAAGCCGACTGTTGTACCATATACATAGCATCGTAGGCCGTTTCGTGAATTATGAAAGACAAGTTTAGTCGTCACAATTGGATTTGCAACAAAACTGCAAAGAGGAGTTTTATACCATGTACATTGGACAGTGACGGTATTGTAAGAAGTATAGAAACCTGCCAAACAATCGTTCGATACAATGCACATTGAACCTTTGTCAGAAGACGTAATAATTATGAATATATTAAATAACGTACAACTTATATACTCCTGTTCCACTTACATTACCTGCCAGTCCCATACCTTACTATCGTGCATACACACATACATGTACAATCAAAACACCACCTAAAAACAAGTATACAGCCTCCAATTTGTCATACTTATGACATTACATGGCTAACAGAGAGGTTTTGTACGAAATCCGATACACATCACGTTAGTATAATATACGGCGTACTCCAAATGTTGCCATTTTACCTATATGCACCTGACTTCTTAAAATATCCATGGATTTAGATTTAAATTTAGATTTAGATTGTGGATGGTGGATCGTCCCGTAATTAAGGTTAAATATATTTTATGATTTTATAAACTCTGTTCCCGCACTTAAGGCAACATTTATAATGGTTATGTTTTTGGTCCATATGCATAAAATAATTTCTTTTTGATGCCTGTTATATTACAGATTGTACAATTTCCAATTTCTTCCCTATATATTTTGTATTCCGTTGTATTCAAGTAGGAAAACAACCCATAATTCTGTTACCACTCAAAATAAGTCACTTAAAAAAAAAAGGTAGACACCTCCTGCCTATTGACCTAGGTACAACATACAGTATTGTAGCTACTTTAATCGATGCGTCCGATTTCCAGACGACTCCTTCTAGAGCAAAGTCCTCGTCTCATACCAGCATACCAGGCATACTAATTTCACTAATAATAGCCAACAAACAAAAAAACAAATAATACTAATTTCAATACTAGTAACAACAATACCTCTGGCCTGGCTGGTACTATTAGACCTATAATAATAGCAATAATAATAAATAAATATAATAAATAAAAAATAATAATATAATAAATAATACTACAATATATTACACATATGTATTATAGTACAATGCGACAATCACAAACTTTACCACCAACACCACCGGCTACATATAATATAACAAAACCACGATATCAAGTTATATATTGTTTTTGTTATTATACGTAACATATTGAATCATATTATACAATATTATTATTATCATTTCACATATACCAAATAAAACATAGATACATGCGTCGTATATATACGATCAAAATAG
Organism: Stramenopiles sp. TOSAG23-2; assembly: GCA_900128395.1. Lineage (NCBI taxonomy): Eukaryota > Stramenopiles sp. TOSAG23-2. Next base: position 9,905 of record LT649471.1, on the reverse strand, counting down.
TAACAAGCCAGAACGCTTACTACTAGATATATTCAAAAATACGTGTTACATCATATCACACAATTAGTATTATCATTTTAGATATATCAAATAGAACATACATACGTGCGTCGTATATATACAATCAAAATATTAAAAAGGCAAAAAAATTAATGTATAACATATATAATTAATAATAAAAATGAATAATACTGAATTTATGGAAAGAATGAATGACGTTTTATCTACTGCTGGTAAAGATAAGGAGTCCAAGCGCAATGCATTGCAACGCCTGGCCGCCATGGCAAAATTTGAGATAACGAAATTACATACTGGACACCCACAATCCACTTATGATTTTTCAACCTTGCCTGGTATTGATGATATCTGCGTCAAAACAATCATACCATATCTTCGTAATGATGTTCGTTCGTTAGTGAATATGTTTGCCTGCACCACTAAACGATTTCTTACCACAGCAACAATATATAAATCATATTATTGCATTGTTTTATCGAACATTACTCGCAGTTTATCAAAACTTTCAACAAATTCCGCCGGTCCTCTACCTCCCGTTAGGCAACGCCCAGCCACTACATGGCTTGGGGATGGGATGACATTGAAAGAATACGTAAATCGACCTGGTGGGATTTTAATGGCGGCTGCAGAGAGCAAACATCAACAGATACTTCACTATTTGGTAGATATTGCATATGCTGATGAAACAGAGTTAGTGCGAAATTACAAAAAGGAATTTCCACTGGGTACGCCAATAGTATGTGCATGTGAATACGGACGTCTTGAGGATGTGAAACTATTGGTTGCAAACTACAATGGTGCAAAGACCACTGTCAGTCGATCCGGTTACGATAGTTTTGGTAAAATAGGAAAACCTTTGCAAATAGCTGTAAAGAATAAACATTTCAACTTAGCAAAATACATAGTCGAAATCATGTATCCGGATGCATCTACCTTAGAAAAGAAATATTATGCAGAATGTCCACGTGGTACGCCATTAGTATGTGCATGTCAACTTGGCCGTTTGGACGATGTAAAATTATTGATTGCAGATGCAAATATAACACAATACGAAAGTCAACTAGGTACATCTGTCTGTGGTAAATACGAATGTACGCCTTTAATGGCAGCTGCACTGAAACAACATTTTCCTATACTTCAATATTTGATTGAACAATGTGAAGCTGATCCTAATACAACCGGTGTTGCTGGATTCACCCCTTTGCATATAGCTGCACAAAATAAAAAAACGACTACTGAGTTGATTGAGTTGTTATTAGCTCATATGTCTGTGGATAGCATTAATAAGAAAGACAAGTGGGGCCGCACACCCCTGGACTTGGCATATTATAACACTAGCCCGATCCAGCAAATACTTTTTAAAACAATAAAAAAGGCTGGAGGGACAAGGGGATAGGCGCACGTAAAGTAAAGCGTACGTATATGAAATATATGAAAAAATAGCAGAGCACGATAAACAATTAACAAATGAAACTGAGGAAAAAAGAACAACAAATGAAATTAAATGTTAAAAATATGGATACTATAACTGCAAATCCTATGACAACATTATTTGTTGCACGTTTTAAGATATGATGCACGAGAAGCTTCTCCTGAAAGTCTTATGGTTTTATATTAATATTTGAATTCTCTATCTGTATATTACGTATATTTTACTCACTGTCACTCCCTTTTAGCGACATTTCCAGCGTTTCATTGTCATCCGATCCCAACACTGCTTCATCATTCGCAAGCATGAAATCGAAATTACCAGACTCACTGGATGCATATTCACGATCAGACGTAACAAGCGATGTTTTACCCTCTACTGCATTGGACTTTTCATCCGCACTGTCGGCATTTATATCACCCGATGTTTCACCCTCTCCTGCATTGAACTTTGCACCTTCGGCATTTCTATCACCGGGAACGTTGCTGGTGTTCTCCGTCTTTTTACCCGCCTTTTTCTTCTTTTTGTTCTCCTCTCTTCTCAACTGCGATCGCCGGCGCGCCGGTGCGAGTAACTTTTCTCGCTTAGCCTCCCATTTCAAGACACAGGCACATCGCTCCACAGCCTGTTCACATTCGCATGCTTCGCCCCCATACAAATTCGCCATGGTTTCAGCGTCAATATATCCCTCCACTTTCCTTTCCATAGCATTGTCCAAATCCCGATTGACGATTTGCAACACATAACTATGTCCCCGTGTCTCATGACCTACAACGGTTTCACTCATAGCAACCACATTGCCCACATTATTCGTTGTTAATTGCACCACCTCTACGTTGTTTCCACGTAAGAAATGTTTCTTCCGGATGTTAAGGCACAAGCCTTCTTTCACCTCCGCCCACAAATCTACCCATGAATTGAACGAGTAACACATGCATTTCCTCACTTCAATCGTTCCAATCGTTCCTGATTCTGATTTCTGTTTTTTCGCCTGTGGTTCGCCACTTTTTTTCTCCGCATTCCAATACACTGGCCATGACCATACTTCCACCTTCATGTCCGTCGCAACAACAAGGTATACGCCGACCGACGTCAAATCCCTCTTCATCCTTTCAAACAACACATTTTGCCTTGCATTCCATACCTTCGGGAACCGCGGATGTTCGGCGAACATTACTCGCAATTTATCCACATTTTCATCAAATCCAGACCCGCTTTCTTTTCCTGTTAACCAAGGCCCCGCCACTACTTGGCCGCCTTCGTATTTTGGTAATATCTGCAAATAAGCGTCCTTCCGGGTCAGCTGCTTACCTTCTATGAATCGACCAAACTTTTGAAACAACGTTTGACCATCTTTCCGGGCCAGAAATTTTAACGCCTTGCAACAGAACCAATTACACCAGTTCCCTTCATCGACGTCAAATCCTACTGTCCCCACACCTTTAATCGCACAACCTCTTCCATGAAAACCGCAATCGTATCCTCTCTTATACTCACGGGTAACAAAATTTTTCACGCCTCGATGCACTAGACGCATGAATCCATACGTATACCGCTCTTTTCCCACAGGATGACTTAACCCAAACCAATGATGAACCATCGCATAAAAAAAGTTCCACTCAAACGACGATTCTGCTACATTATGCACAAGCCTGGCTTGCTCCATGTGCATATTCACCATGTAACCACTTACACTGGCATCTACGGACCGAAACGGTGCCCCAAACATCCGACTCAACTGCCCGTACTCATCCTGCGTCATCGGTACCAATACGTTGTTGTTGAATTCTTCATAATTATAACAATTCAAAACAGATTCGTTTAATCTTACCTCACTTGCTGTAATCGCATACTTCTTGATTTCAATGCAGCCATTTAGATAATAGATAATACACCAATATACTAGCCATATTAACCACTCCCTACACTACTAAATCCCTACCTACATGCTATACCACGCAGTCCATTTAGCAGTTTAGTCGTTCCTCCTTCAAGTGCGACTAAACGGCACCGCCTGGACCACCACCAGTATAATACAGACTACAGCCTTTTTTTCAAAACAAACTATATTAAAAAACTATAGTGATATATACTGCAAAAAATACCCAGCCTTTCAAAACAAAATAGATACAACAAAAGTATAGAACAAAGTATTATACAGAATAAAAGTATCCAAATAATAAAATATATATAAATATATTACAACGAAAAATATATATAAATAAATATACATCTACATCAATACACATACATATACGTGACTCCAAAAATGGATACAAAAACTTTATTATCTAACTTAAAAATAAACAACGTGATCTTGGCCAGAAATGGTACAAATGTTGACATCTATGCAATCGATAGAATTAGTCGAACAAATTACGTCACGAAGTTCTTGCTGTGTCCGCTGATCCCGAGATATCCGATGGGGACCGGTTTCTCCCGGGACGTGGTATACGACGATGACATTCAATGGTGGTCGTTGGATGAAATGGTTCAATGGGCGGATTCTTGGGAGCGTGTGTATCACTAAAAAAATTAACTATACTTTTAAAAACATTCTCTCTGTTTTTATATCTTATTTTTTATCTTATTTTTTACTTTATATATACTGACCTGCAACCTATTTTAACAAAATACCACCCCCAAACGGCAACTTTGACCTTATTTTAACCTCTTCCATCCAATTAAGGAAAATTTACTTTCACCCTCCATCCCTTTCTACTATCTAGAATAATCACAAATGCGCTCCAACGCCTTCACCAATTCTCACTTTTACACTTCCTTATTTATATCGACTATTTCCCCAATAATCTAAAAACAACATTTCCGGCCTTAAATTTCCATTGGGCCATAACAAACCTATACATAGGATACATATAACAACACCACCATGATACTGCAAAACAACGGAAGAAATTAAATAAAACAACCGAAAAGCTAAGAGAAAAGAGATAATCATATATATCGATATATATATATATACATATACATATATTAATATACAATGTCATCGTTACTTACTCGACATTTTGAAGACTTACCTGGTATATTACAAATATGTATTGGTACTTCTACAAAACCAGGTCTCATTGCATATTTCAACGATGATACACTTGCAATGATAAATATGTTTGCGAAAACATGTAAAAAATTTCTTGAATACCATCCCTTGCGTTGGTATTATTTTAAAGTTGTATTACAAAGAAAATATGACACAAACTTTGATGCACGTGGCGTAGATTTACCTGAGAAGAACATCCGTGACGAAGATTTACAAAATATAGGCGAAGCATTGAAAGCTACCAATACATTAACATCCTTGGACCTATACAATAATAATATTACTGACGTACAACATATTGGTGAATTGTTAAAAACAAATAATACATTAACGTACTTGTCCCTACATAGTAATAATATTACTGATGTACAACGTATTGGTGAAGCATTAAAAACAAACAATACATTAACAACATTGGGACTACATAACAATAATATTACTGATGTACAAAGTATTGGTGAAGCATTAAAAACAAACAAAACATTAACGACATTGGGCCTATCTAATAATAATATTACTGACGTACAACGTATTGCTGAAGGATTAAAAACAAACAACACGTTAACGTACTTGTCCCTTGAAAATAATAATATTACTGATGTACGAAGTATTGGCGAAGGATTAAAAACAAACAATACATTAACGTCATTGATCCTATATAATAATAATATAACTCATATACAAAGTATTGGCGAAGGATTAAAAACAAACAATACACTCACGTTAAAAACAAACAATACATTAACGTCATTGATCCTATATAATAATAATATAACTCATATACAAAGTATTGGCGAAGGATTAAAAACAAACAATACACTCACGACATTGGAACTACATAACAATAATATTACTGATGTACAAAGTATTGGTGAAGGATTAAAAACAAACAAAACATTAACGACATTAAACCTACATAACAATAATATTACTGATGTACAAAGTATTGGTGAAGCATTAAAAACAAACAAAGCATTAACGACATTGGGCCTATCTAAAAATAATATTACTGACGTACAAAGTATTGGTGAAATATTAAAAACAAACAATACATTAAGACTATTGAACCTAAGTAATAATAATATTACTGATGATGGTGGAATACAAAATATTATTGATGGATTAAAAACGAACAATACTTTAAGATCATTGACTATACGTAATAATCAACTAAGTGATAATATGAAATCACAATTAAATGCTATACAACAATACAAAAGATCTGGATCAAACGGGTATCAACAAGTGAAAGGGATGGATATATATAAATAAAACAGGATACCTTTTATTATTAAATAAACCATTTCGTTTTTTTAAATTATTTTTTATTACTCCACTATAAATGAAACCAGTATTACTTTTATTTTAAAATAATTTTTCATTACTCACTCTCAATCCTCTTCTTCTAATTAAGGTCGAACACAAATGCTATATACATACTAATATAATTCACCAATCCACTATTTTCCCATACCACTTTAACGACATTTCCACCCTTAAATTTTCATCCAATCCCAACACTGCTACAAACCCCTTTCTTCTTGGGGCAGGGGTCCTCGCCTTCCACGGCGTTTGTAACTTTTTGCGAATTCTTCTATCATTTGATGCACATACATCTCACCACATAAAATGATCATAAAAGCTTTATATACAACAAATAAATAATTTATTAGTAGCAGACGAGATGAAAGATGGAAGAAAATATACTAGCGAGTAATATATATATATATATATATATATATATTAACCAAGATTATCTCATTGTGCAATCATGTTGTTGAAAAATATATGGAAAATAAGAACGGCAACGGCAAGGGATACCTTGTTGTGGATGAAAAATACAAATAATAATATAAAATTTACACATGCTATTAATGCAAATTACAATAATAAGATAAGTCATAATAAAAATATGTTAATATTTCATAATAATAATAAACACTTTTCAACATTTAAAAGACATAAACAATCCAGAAAAACATCGAAACAAGTACAAAATAAGCAAGAAATGTGGCGCAATAAATTAAATAATGAGCCACGTCGTGGTGCGAAGGGAAAGTATGGGAAAACTCGAGCTGAAAAACGTGCTCATTATCAAATGGTTAAACAACAAAAGATGAAAAATAAGTTATTTAAACAACCGAAAAAAAGTAATAAAAACAACAATAATACTAATTATATACAAGAACAACAGCGGTATTTGCCACAAAATTACGAGCAACGATTAGCAATTGAAGGGGATGAAGCTGATATGCTTTCACATTTTACTGCTGATAATGATCTTTTATCATCGCAGCAAAATCAAATGTCTAAATTATACGATATATTATTAAAAAACAGAGAGTGGAAAAATAAAACACAATATGGATATACATTAGCAACATGTACGCCAAAAACCCAAGAAGTCTATTTAGAAATAGATGAAGTTATGTTTAAGATCGATCCTAATTCCATTGAATATTTAAGGGCAATGGATGAATACGTTGCCCCAAAAGTTTATGACCGTTTGGATGAATTGATATTTTTAGAAGAAAAATATTTAAGAAATGAGAATGAAAGAAAACATAGGCGTATTATGCATGATAAAAATTATTTATATGCTAAATTAGTGGAAGGCTACGCAACATATGCCAGTTATAGAAATGAAGATCCAAAGTTGCAAAAAATGTTATACGAACATGCAATTGGTATATATCGCGAAATGTTTCGTAGCGGGACGCTACCAACATTGCCAATGTATGAAGCATTGATGCAATATGAATTGTTACGAGATAATTACGAAGGTGTTTTAAGTTATTTATCTGAAGCCCAAAGTGAAGGATATGAAATGACAATGAAAATGGCCAATATAAAATTAATGGCGTGTGCTAAAGTACAATTGTCTCCTGCTCATCAAACATGGGGTGACCGTCGAACCACGAATCATATATTATATTTAACAGAAAAATGTTTCGTCGATCATTTTAATAATTTAAATGGATTTTTTCCAAATTTTAAAACATTTAAAGCGTTAATGATTGCATACAGTCGCTGTGGTGAGTTACAAAGTGCATATCGATTGATGAGTATTTTAGATAGTCATTCATTTATTGAAGTTTCCATACAAGAATATAGTAAAATGTTTGAATTACTATTTGAAACTCATTACAATAGTATTATTGTGCCACGAAAAGAACGTAAACGAGTGAAATTTGAAATTAATCGATTGAAACGAATCCGTCAAAATAAAACATTAGCTGCGCCAAAATTAGATTGGAATTTCTTGCGTTTGAGTATGTTTCCAAAACGAGAAGATGATGCCGTTGAAAAACTTAATGAATTTTGGGGAAATCCATTTGGCGTAAATGGCGATGATGGGGGCGAGCATGATTTTTTAGGTGCGGGTACTAATAATGACAGTGATAGCCTTATTACTAATTTATTAGATGATAGTAATGTAGGTAATAGTAGTAGTAATAATAATAATAATAATAATAGCGACAAATCGATGGAGGAACGGGACGAAGAAGAAAAATCTTTCATAAATATAGCAGATGACACAGAAAATGTATTTTTAATTGATGACAAGGATAACCTGATAGTAGATAACAATGATGATGATGAGATCCATGATGATGATGATGATGATGATAGCTTTTCTAAATTCCATGATGAAGAATATGACAATGAAGATGATGATTTTATGGAAGATCCGAAAACAACGGTTATGATAAAATATGCCGCCGATGCTGCCAGAGCGGAAGCAGAATTTGATGGTACATACAAAGAGGAAGACTGGGAAGAAAACATAATGGATTATATGAAAGATTCTATTACATCTCCACAAGATCAACATATTGAATCAATTGGTTTGAAGGAACTGGTAACAACAACAACGGATGTACAAGTATTACGGAGTAATTTTAATGAAGAAAGCGTTATTGAAAGTGCACTAAACTGTTTTGATAAAATGTTGGATGCATATGAAATCCAACCAAACATTCATCATTTAAATAAATTGTTACGTATGTATACATCAACCTATCGCTTAACACGAGCTAGAGAATTATTTGAAATGTTTGAATCTAAATACAATGTTGAACCTAATCCTAAAACATATAAATTGTTAATTGAAATGTACAGTCGTTCAAATCGTTTTCAAATGGCAAAGGAAATATATGAAGATAGTGTGAAAAGAGGTGTTGGTGTATCGAGTACTATATTACAGGGCACAATATTACGATCGTTCCTTCGTCATAAAAAATATAAGGAAGCATTAAAAGTGATGAAAAATATGAGTCGCAGAGGTGTATATATTAATGAACGAGATGTGTATCAACTACGCGATGCAATTGAGAAAAAAACGTTGACATATTCAAGTGGTAAAAAAGTTGATCGTCGTGTTTTGAACGAGTTAGTTACGTATTTACCAGAAGATCCTCATCGCGTTCGTAAAATAATGAAAGAACATTTGAAGCAACATAAAAAAGTTAAAAAAATTGTGAAGAAAGTAAAATTTTAAAAAGAATTTGATGGGGGGCAAAAGACAATAAAAAATTTTAAATATTGATAATTCATCAGATATTTGGTTTTAAAAAGAAGAGTATTTGCCTAAAATATTGATAAGTTGCATAATTCAAAAAAATGTTGTCTCTCAATTTACAAACTAGTACTAGTATACAAATTAGTACAATCTAGATAGGTGGTGAAAATAATCACGCTATAAAAACTTCTGTAAGGCCTACTGTCATACTAATTTACCATAGACACAGCACTAGTACAAATTCCTAAAACAGAAAGTGTATCAATTCTAGTTCAATTGATAAAAAATCCCTCTAATTAAGTTTTAAGTGAATTATCAAAAAAATACCTCTTAGACTACAAAATTTATACTACAATTCTATAAAACCTCAAACACGAATATTTTTGCCAATTTTATTTTCATTTTTAAAAGTTCCGCCAAAATGGGTACGAAAATTGAGAAATTTCATCAGATATATAAAATTTGCATTATGTCTCACAACATCATTCTCAACATTTTGAGGTGATATAAACTTTCAAATCCTTACTTTATATATATAACTTGTATCTCTAAACTCCAACCAAAATAAATATTACATTTACATGAAACGCCAAAGTGAAATTTCATTAAAAATTGCATATTTTTTGACACTTTTATTAAGGTTTTACAAGCCTATTCCATAGTAAGGGTACTTAAACATGCAATTGAAACGTCGTTAGTAAAGTATCTTCCTGACACTCAGTTGTCATCAACTTACTCTTAGGTTTGGCACTATACATCTGCAAATGAGAATTGAGCCTACTTTTGTACTAATATTTTGACTGACTTGAGATATATTGTATCAATTATACCCCATTTTGCAATGCATTAGAACATGCTTGAAAAAGGCCTAGAAT
>LT649470.1:0-24102 GCA_900128395.1 Stramenopiles sp. TOSAG23-2 | reverse complement strand
TTGCATTTTGGCCTTTTGGACGTTCACTGAACGTACGTGAACGGTGGCATCTCTGGGAATCTACACCTTTTAAAGGTTTTATATGGATTGAAAGAAATTTTCACAGCCTTTTTTTTTTCAACAACAAACAACGATTTCAGTTATTTGTATTAATAAATATACAATGCTATTCTTATTATAATATATCAATTTTAAGATTTTGCCAGTATGATCATTATCATAAATACACACAATGCACATCATATTATTATGTGTAAGACTAAAAAAAAAAACTGACAGAAATTATATATTTATTCAGTTTAATATACTATATACATCGTAACATACTTACAACAAACAAAACAACATTGCGAAGTAGAACGCATTTCTATCTACATTAAACACCAAAAAAAATGTTTGGTGGCGGAAAGTCCTTATTTGGGGCTTCTCGTAAAGTTGCACCTAGTGGTAGTAATTTTGGTGAAGATTCTCAACACCATGAGTCTCATAACCTTCAGTGGGAAATTGAGGAAGGGCACTCAAATAGGGTAGCATCTCAATTTCAATGGGATGAAACTGAAGCAAGCGACAAGAATGTCACAGAGAGTGAGTTTACTGGAAACAGGCGTGAACTGTTGAATTTAGATAAAGTTATAGATAAACAAATGCAATGGGCTAGCGGTGAGGATAATCCTATTGAAAGGCTTGATAGTCATAGAGCGCCCAAAAAACACTCAGCACGACGCCAAGGTTCAGGTGGTACAGATTTATACGTAATAGATGATGATGATGATGGAGATGAGAAAAAAGATAGCGTTGGGCATATGAGTGGCATATCATTTGCAAAGGATGGCAAGCCATTAGTTAAGCCACAAGCGTTAGCTTCAGATGATCAGGTTCATAGAAAATTACTGAAAACTATGAAAAAAAACAAAGAATATGAAGAAACCATGAACAAGTTACGTGAAATGTACCGTAAGCAACTGCAAAAAAATAACAAACTTAACGAACAATTGACACAAGCGCAAGATGACTTGCATACGGCCAATCACTCGGCAGCTACCGGTGGTGGTGGTATGTTCGCAGCTAAAATTAACGTAAATGACGTCTCTGCTAAGGAGGATGAAGAACGTGCGAGACGTGAGAAAGAGCGGAAAAAATTACTTCAAGCAGGTGGGGATGATGGCGATGACGATGCTTTATATAATGCTCAAGAAGGAGAAATGAATATTATACAAAGAATCAGATATAGGGTGAAAAAAATAATGACTAAATATGATCCTTTAAAAAAAGACGTCGACCAAGTTGAAGCTAGATTTGGCTCTTCCGTTGCTTCATACTATCGTTTTAATCAATGGATTACTAAGTCAAGTATAAGCATTATGATAGTATATTTAGCATTAATTGTTTATCAAATTGTATTGAAATTAGAAGCGGGAAACGTTTTTGCAGACAGTACCTGGTATGCAAAACTTTTTTATTATTCCAGTTTTTATCAGGGTGATATGCCATTATATTATAGTCTTGTTTTGCTATTGTTAAACATAGTTCTTGTTTTTATATCTTTAAACAAATGGATTGTTGAAGACCGAAAAGCAAAAGTGATAAATGCTTTGCAAGGAAATGCAAAACGGTTCGCAACTGTATCATTGAATTGTTTTGATCATACCCTCCATGATGAGGACGATATGAATGATTTGATGATGGGAAATGCTGAACAGTTCACGGGTATGTTAATCAGTGAAAAAATTGCTGAAACTATAAAAAACCGTAGCTTCAAGGACAAAGCAAAATTATATTCAAAACGCGCGCTTTTGATTACCATCTATCTTGCTCTTCAAAGTTTGGCGATCTATGGTATTTTTCAATTAATATTTTATGAAGCGTATTTCACTGATTTAGTATTCAGTCAGTTGACAATTACTGATGCACAACAAGCTAGTATCCCAATCACTGTTGTCCCTATCGTTGTATCTGTGATAAATACAATTATTCCAAAAATTATTATTAAATTAGTGGAAACGGAGGCGTGGGATAACAAAATGGATGAAGTAGAACAAATTGTTTTTAGAATCTTTATTTCTAAAACTATAAATAATGTCATTCAGTTAGTATCTTATATGCTTTTATCAAATCCATTTTTTCTTCAATCCAGGACTGAATTATTTCCAAATTTAAAATGGCGACATTTACGTCAATCGTTTGCAAAAAAGTTTGACCCAACTGTTTATAACAGCCGTATGGATATGGCTGGTAATAGCATTTTTAACATCATGGTTACAGAATTTGTCATGCATAAAATTTTTCTAGTATTGTTTCCAGCAATTGCTTGGGTGATGGGTAAAAAAAATAAGAAAGCGATGAAAAAGACGGCTTTTAATATTGAACTGAAGATGATTGGACTGTTATATTACACCCAGATTTGCTTGATTTCGTTGCCGTTATATCCATTAGCTGGGGTAATTATGTTTATCACACTTTATATTAATTTTAAATCAGAGAAAAATGTAATGTTTTGGAGCAATACAAAGCCAAAAGGTGGTGGTGGAGGTGGTGGTAGCTTGAGCTTTTTCTTAAAGTTCTTTTTGATGTCATCCATTATCAACGTTTTCTATTGTACGTTTTTGTTAACATATTCTACATTTCCAAAACAATGTGAATTGCAAGCAAGGTCGTTACCAAAAAATACGACATATGATAATTACGGTATAGTAGAATTTAAAGAACATGATGACTATGAACTACAACGATATAAAGATGATAACTATGAAGTGGATGAATGTTACTTACTTTTAAATCAACATACAAAACTTCTTCCAGCTAATGCTAGTACTTTAGCAGAAGCGCTCTCCTCACCACTAAAAGCAATCGAGTGGGAGAAGGATCCAATAAATTCGACAGAAACCATATTATTTATTAATCCATATCCAACAAGTGACTCATATAGATATATTGATGCCTTTAAACTGATGCCTTTGACCTTTTTAAATGATGTGAAACATCCTGATAATAAAGTTTTAGTCTTGTGTGCTTGTCTATGGTCCCAAGGTCCATTTAAAGAATATTACAATGGATTATCTCCAATTATAACGCTAAATAATGGTGATTTCAGTTTCGTATCGTTAATCACTAGATACATAATAGATGTAAGACTTTTGATCATACTTGTAGTTTTTTTGGCTACAAAGCCTTACTTTTTAGGAAATACTATTAAAACTAATGAAGAATTTCACGCTGAACATGAGCTTGGCTATAGAGACATGATTAAGAGCCTTACAAAGAGAAACAATATATTACAAAAGAAAGTGAATAATTTATAATATTTTGAAAAACAACATTTTGCAGTTTAAATTTTATGCATAATTTACGCTCTCGTAGTTTTTTAACTCACTCATTTAATAATTTCTACTCTCTAAAAGAATGCCAGGAATGCGGTAACTGAGTTATAATATAAATTAATATCTATCTATCACACTATGATATGATATCATAGTGTGTCGATACTCCAAAGAGAATTTTCAATGGAATTAAAATAACACAAAATCTCACTCCCTTTTTTTTAATGTTTTACAGACCAAAATGGCCTTTCCAAGTCTTTGAAACATCACAATGTGTGACTGAAACGCATCCGAGATTCGTCAACCATATTCTTAAATCAAAAGTCTGTAGCTGCTTCTCTCGTATCCAAAAGCGACCGCATGAATTAAAGAGCATTGCAGCATCGTCATAAAATGGAGTAAATCCCATTTCTTCTAATTCTGGAAACCGTTCGCTTGGTGAATCGAAATTTTCATTATCATATTGATAATCATGAATAAATATACCTGAACCAACTTTTAGAAGGCCTGCATAGAGGACCGCCTCGACATGTTTGTTTCCACCATCTACAAATAAAAAATCTGTATTTATAATTGACTTGACAACATCTGTATTTAATGGTACTTTTTCTAAATCAGCAAGATTGAAATTCATATTACCTAACCAGGAAGATATTATATGTGGTTGTCGTAAATCGACGATATCAAAAGTTTGAAAGTTTTTAGCTCTGCTACGTAGTCTAGCGGACATGCCAAGGTACAAACTTGTTAAACCTTTAAATGTTCCAAACTCAACAATCGATTTATAATTAGGTTTACTAGCAAGTATGAAATCTAAATATATTCTATCCCCATGTCCAAAAGATTGCTCATAAAATGGAACTCCAAACACACCTCTAGAGCCACTTTTTACATCTAGATAATTTCGCAATAATTTTTCAGATAAATTATCCTCTTTGATTTTGTTATTGTTCTGATTGTCATTATCCTTATTCCGAAAGGTGATATCGTTATTGTAATTATTATCAACAGTATCAAGCCTTCTATTTGTATTGTTCCGACTGTTTTTAATTTTGTGTTTCAAAAAATCATAACACAATGGTGCATTAGTTAATATAACTGATTGCAAGTCGACTTGTTCCATTTCCAAAAAAAATGATGGGACAGAATCAAAATTCTTTATACACTCAAATGTTACATAAAAAGAATATGAAACCCATGTTGATTCAATTGGTAATTCTGTATTTTTATCTTTCATCCAAGCTGCCAAATCTATGGTTCCTTCTCCAAGGCCTCTAACTGTAATATGCTTTGGATATATAAATTCTGCAATTTCTTCTTTTTTATATACACATTTGTCAAAACTTTGTTTATTATTTTGATTATACAGTGTAAAACAAAAGGCAGTATTACTGTTTAACAAACCAAATATACTTTCACTTAACATTAATCGTATGTTTTTATGATAATATGTTTTGTCTCTGCCAGGACTTTGGAAATCTATCTCGACTGTTTTTTTGTCTTTACAGTCTCTGTCATTTATATTTCCTTCTTTACAATAATTATCACCATCTCCTGTTGCTTGACAAAAAATGTGTCTATTATGATTTGCGTTAAATATCATAATATTGATGATGAGAATTATATAACCCAAACAAAGCCATAATTTGTGTCTCACATAATGAGTTATGCCACCGTATTTGTTCATTGTTGTAAAATGGTAAATGGTAAAATGTATATATACATATATGGGTATAATGAATAATATAATACAATCTCTTTGAAATAAATTAAATCACTTGTTTCCTACAGTATCATTGCTTCGATTTATTATTTATAATTATTTAAAAAAATCAAACTGCTGTTGCAACTCTTTTTTTTTTTGAAGAAAAAAAAAAAGTTGTGAAAAGTTGAAGAAGAAGTAGAAGAAAGCCAGAAAGCAGAAAGGGTTTAGGTTGTTGCAAATCAGGGCAAACTGGCAAACCAGCAAACCAGCAAACCAGCAAACCACAGGGCAAACCAGCAAACCAGCAAAAACTAAAACTGGCAAACTGGCAAACCAGCAGCTGGAAAGGCACACACTTCTCTGGACACCATAATACATTTTCCCTATCTAATAATAAAGCCACACTACCACGTGGTGTTTATACTATTGTAATTTCAATATTTTGTCACTGGCAGTATTAAAAATTAAAATATTATACTACTACTATAGACTATAGCAACTATACCTGTAGCTGTAGTATACTGTAATAAAAAAAAAAAGTCTGGTGCTCTGTGCATTTTTTAAGGAAGTCTGCATAAATACCAGAATACAAAGTACACAAAAGCAAAAAAACGACGCACGGATGCCACGAGATAAAGAAGAATAAAAATTATTATATAAAAACATAGCAAATGTTTTTTTCAATTTCAAAAAGGAATATATATACGTCTACATATATATTATCCCTTCTTTCATAATCATCATCATCATCATCATCATGAAATGTAATAATAAAGTCACCATCATTGTTGCAAGTATCTTAATGGTATGGTTATTGATTACTAGATACGTAATGAATAAGTTGACCCCAACAAATGCGCATAAAATAGTACAATTACAAAAAACAATAAAGAGTCAACAAATAATAAAGGATAAAAAAAATCATTTTGTAAATAATGATGGCAATGATCATCTTTCGTCTTCAATTAATTTAAAAGCAACTTCTCCACAAACGTCTTCCCCACCTAATTTTCCAAATTGTAAAATAATGTTAAACTGCTCATATGATATTCATATATTCTACTACGGTTGGTACGGAAATCCTACATACGATAATAGATGGCTGCATTGGAATCATCCTCGTTTAGCACATTGGAACAAACGAACTGCCAAACGTTTCTCCCAAGAAAGGCACGTTCCAGAAAATAACGATGTTGGCAGTATATATTATCCAAGTCTGGGGTTTTATAGTAGCCATAATCCAAGTGTAGTAGAAGATCATATGAAGCAAATACAACGCGCAGGTGCCGGTGTACTTGTAGTTAGCTGGTATCCACCAAATCAACATGATAATGAAGGAAGGGCTTCAGATGAATTGATTCCGTTATTATTAAATAAAGCGGCACAATATGGGTTAAAGATAACATTTCATATTGAGCCATATAAAAAACGGTCGCCTAAAAGCGTGAAAGAGGATTTGAAATATATTATCAATACGTATGGTGAACACCCTGCATTTTATCGGGAAGAGAAAAGCCGTTTGCCAATGATGTATATTTATGATTCGTATTTAATTCGTCCAAATGCCTGGTCTAAGATTTTAAAAAAAACATCAAAAAATACTATTCGTGGCACTAAATATGATTGTATCATGATTGGGTTACTTGTAGAATCTACACATCAGACAAATATTAAAAATGGACATTGGGATGGATTTTATACATATTTTGCGGTAAATGGGATGACATATGGTAGCTCATTTCAGAATTTCCATTCAATGAGAAATTTTGCAGATCAAAATCATTTAATTTATATTCCATCTGTCGGTCCTGGATATGAAGATGTACCAGTACGTCCTTGGAATAGGCAGAATACGCGTGAGCGACGTAATGGCGATTATTATAAAGAAGCATTAGGTAATGCAAAGCGTAATACGAAAAGATTTATATCCATTACATCATTTAATGAATGGCACGAAGGGACAAACATTGAAAGAGCTATTCCAAATGAGAAACGTAAAGATTCTGGTGAAAAATATAAAGATTATGGTGTAAATGGAGAGTATTATTATATAGATTTAACGAAAGATATTTTGTCACCTTTGATCCATGATTGAGGAGATTTTTGAATACACTGAAGGGTTCGTATTACTCTCAGCAGTAATTATGATAAAAATATATTAAAAAAAAATATTAAAATAAATATGTTTTTACATTTTCGTGTTGTTGTGTAAAAAAAATTGTGTTCAGTTCTTTCATTGAACGCACTAGGTACTAAAATAAAAATTAGCAACACACTTTGATTCTATCTCTCTCTCTCTCTCTCTCTCTCTCTCTCTCTCTCCTCTCTCTTCGTAATATATAACGTGTACATGATTTCCTACAACATTTTTACGAGACATTGAAACTGCTGAGATAGCATTTTTAAATGTCTGAGTTTAATATTTTAGCATTTAATAAATTCATCCATTTTTCATCTGCAAAATCAATCAATGTAGATACTACTTCATGCTCACGGCGCCTTAATCCGACAATTAGTTTTTGTTGTCGATAAGATTCTAATGTTTTGTAACTTGTAATGCTACTATCATTTAATTTACTATCCAACAATTGCAAGATTTGCAAATCTTCCTCAACAGTCGTTTCAAAATTATGTAGCTGTATGTTACTCGCTTGCTTTTTTAAACTTCGTAGCGTATTATGCTCGTTATCGAGGGACCAAACTGTTTTCCGTGAATGTGTACCAGCTTTAATTCCATTTGCTACAATCATACCAGTCTTATACTGATTAATATTGGAAATTGACATAATTCGCATAAATATTAAATAATCTTCTGGAAATCGTTCGCGCATTGAATCCAATGTCGAGCCACGCAATGTAACCGATAAAGTTCTTGGTATACCAAATGCGTTAAATAATGCTATTTTTTCAGCAACAAATTTTGACTCTCCGTCGAATGTCGCATTTACTGTAAACTCGTAACAATCGTATCCACGTTCCGGCTCAAGAAAACCAAATGTTATAAGAATATTGATTGTACATAAGTGAGTTTCGCTTAGTGGACTGTAGTTATCAAATATTTCTTCACCAGCATCCATATCTTTAATTGCTTGCAAACCATGTCCGATGAAGTAATTTTTACCATCAATGCTATGTCCTCTGTAATATGATACAAATGCTGGATTTTTTTTCTCATTGAGAACAAATCCTCTGTGTATCATCACTTCGTTTGGTATTGACAATAACATTGTACCGTTTTTAAATTGCTTTGTCGTATATAAACCTCTTGGTTTATTTTTTGGTGAAAATATCGCTACACCATCGACAATACCACCGTGGGAACGTACCCAATCAAATATTGCAATTTCTGGTGGTACATATTGCTTTCTTAGTTCCACAAGTGGATTATATGGCATATTCATCTGTGTAGCATCTACGGATGCAACATTTGCATTTGATGTTTGCGTATGTATAAAAAAACATAATAAAAATATGAACATAAATTTCATCATCATCATCATGATATATTGATGTCGTCAATTAATATTATAATTTGTTGCTGTTACAAAATATCAAGTTATTCCTAATTAATATATATATAACTAATATAATTTTTTATGTTGTTGTTATTATATGATAAATATATGTATAAATGTATGTATCCACAGAATAATCTTACATTTACATATATATATTGTAATATAGATTCTATAAGTACAATAAAGGGTGGTGTGATGATGGTAGCTCTATACCTGTGAGATGTGCGAATGTGTACACCACAAAAAGCAAAAGATATTTCACTTTTGATTGGTTCTAGCCGCCGCCGGGCTTCTTGCTCCTTCATGTTGGTGCCTTGCCAGGCTTGCTGGGCTTGATTGACGCAACACGGCAACTAAAAAAAGAGCCCAGATTCGATTTCCCCTATCAAATGATGTAGATGAGAAATTATACTTAAAAGTTATTAAATGGAAAATGGAAGATTGAAAATAGATAAAAAGAATTTATCGATTTTCCCTATCAAATGATGTAGATGAGAATTTATACTTAAAAGTTTTTTGGGTTAACCTTTTTGGTTAGTTGTTGTTCCAAATAGAATTGCATGATGTAATTCAAAAATATCTATCTAGTAAAACATTTTTCAGAGAGATAGATGTGCTTCGTATGTGTACTATATAGATGAAAAAAAAAAAAACATCAAAACGATTAAATGCAAAATGAGTGGAATTATTGATTTGACTAGCCCAAACCACAATGATAACAATGATGCCAATCAAAACCATGTAAATAATGGTCATCATCGCCCAACGAACAACAATAACAATAATAATAATCACATTGTAAATAAAAAAAGAAAATTAATAACGTCAACAACTGAAATAGTCAAGAAACGTAATAGTGATCATGAAAATAATTCAAATACAATCATTCATAATACTACGAACAACTGGATCATATCATCGTCTGTTTCCATGATAAAAGGAAAACTTTCGGACAATATAAATGTAGAAAAACAAAATACAAAAAATCAATTATTTGTAGACATCAATTTTCAAGCTAATTCACGAAGTATTGATGGACGCTCTGGTATGAAAAAAAAAAGTAATAATAATAGCGATGAAGCTCCGAAATGTTATTGTGGTAAACATGCTACTGCAAAGCGTGTTCGTAAAGAAACACAAAACAAAGGTAAATATTTTTATTGTTGTAATAAACCAGCCAAATTTCGTTGTAAATTTTTTCAATGGTGTAACGGTGAACCACATACGAAACAAGCGAAAGATCTCTCTTGGAAACGCTTTTCTTCACCTGAATATAAACTTGCACAAACTCATTTATTAAATGAAAAACTATTTGCTCCAAATGACATATTACAAGGTAAAATTGGGGATTGTTGGTTCATTTCAGCAGCAGCAGTTGTTGCTGAACGATCTGATTTAATGCAACAAATATTTTCATATCATTTAAACAATACTACGTATCTTTCCGATAATAATAATAATAACAACAACAATGATAATAATAATATTAAACGTAATATGTGCATACCAAAAGATGGGAAACTTGTAATTAATTTATGCTTACATGGTGAATGGGAAGCAATTTCAATTGATAATTTTTTACCCATACGTGTAAATAATGATAAAAAAGCAAACGGAAATAACAGTAGTACGTCATCCTCGTCTTCTTCTACATCGTCATCATCATCATATCGTAAATTACCAAAATCAAATTTAGCGTTTGCAAAGCCTGGAAGAGGAAATTCATTATGGCTTGCTTTTTTGGAAAAAGCATATGCAAAAGCATGTAGCAATTATATGGCAATTTCAGGTGGCGAAATAGTGGAAGCATTCAGTGTATTAACTGGTTGTCCAACTGAAGTATTAAGTTTAAATGACGAACATTTTGATTCAGATATTGCATGGGGTAAATTATTGTCATATGCAAGCTGTAATTTTCCAATGGGAGCCGGCACGTTAACAACTGGTGAAGGTATCGTTGGTTTACATGCATATTCTATATTGGAAGTAAAAGAAATTAAAGATGTGAAGCTTGGTAGACAACAATCCATTAAAGAGTTCTTTTCTTCTTCAAAGAAAAAAAGTTCAACATCTGCTGCTGGAAATACAAGTGCAAGTGTTACTAATCAATTTCATAGTAATGGGAATTGTTATGATAAACAAAAATTAAAAGACAGTCAAAATGTCCATTTATCATTAGAAGGTACATTAAGAGTACTTCGTATAAGGAATCCATGGGGGAAGAAAGAATGGCATGGGGCATTTTCATCCGGTTCTGACGTGTGGACAAATTCATTAAAAAAAATTTTGAAGATGACTGATAAGAATGATGGCACATTCTGGATTACATATACTGATTTTATGAGGCGTTTTACAAATGTTGATGTTGTTAAAGCACATAAAAATTGGTATAACGTAACCTTTAAATCTTCTAAAATCCAAAATATGCATAATACTAGAGGAATGAATTTTATTGATTCGAATGTTGTTGAAATGAGGGTTCATCAAGTTACATGGACTCAAATATGTTTGTTTTTACCAAATACACGTGGTAGAAAAGATTATTCTTACAATTCTAAAAATGATGTAACAATAGTTATTACAAAACATGTTCCTAGTAATGGTAATGGATCGAAAAACACACAGGAAGAAGTTCTTGTCGTCAAAAGCAATACATCTATTACAAATCAAGATCATGTGGAATTAATTTTAGATGATACCAATGCTACATATCGTATATATTTTTTACGATATAATCGTAGTGTACAAATTGATTACATCTGGAAAATATTAAGTGCAAATCCAATATCTGCTAGACAAATTATATTATCCGAAGGAGATTCACGTTCCTTTCAAAATAAATTTCGTGATATGTTATTTAAAACAATACAATGTGGAATTACTTCCCATCAAGGTAATATATTTAATGCAAACGTGGAACAACCTCGAATTTACTCGAGGATATTAAATGATACTACTAAATTGGAAATGTTATGCTGTGGCAAGATTGGTTATATTTCTATCACTAACTTATCGATGGTACCAATTGATATAATAATTCCATCTTTCATGAGTGGTATTAATAAAAATAATAGCAGTAGTAGTAGCAGTAGCAGCAGCAGCAGTGGTACAAATCATACGAAAGGTAGGGAAAAAGGCGATGCCGATGACTGTTTTGGTAGTAAATATATTTGGATTCCTGATAATAAATCGGTTGTTAATGTAAAAGGACTTGAGAAAAGATTTATTTTTATTTCTTGTATGTATGATGAAATTTTATTTAATGATGGTACTAATAATATTAATGATGGCAATTATTTATTAATTGCCAATGAAAATACTTTTGTAACAAGTAGCTCGATGGTAGCAAGATATAATATGTTTTTGAATCAGTTTAACGTTATTGAATCGTCTACGATAACACATAAATCTTTATCATCAGAATCAAATCAAATTTCATTTTTTGATAGTGTATCTTTATTATCGTAAATATAAGTTTGATTTATTTTTTATTTTTATATAATTGTATAATATTTATATGAGTACACCTCGTGAATATATATATACGAGTATATATATATATATATACATCATCCCTTCAATTTTCTCATAGATCGTTCAAACTCTTGCTGTCTCCGCCTACATGCACTTACAGAATGTTCAGTCGTTAAGATAAAACTTCCAAATAAAGGCATCATAACCGTCGCTACTTTACCACTAACTCCTACATTTGTTCTGAATCCTTTATGAAAATGGTGCGCTAACAATACGACTGATGAAGCAATTGCTCCTGCTTTCATGGCAGTCATCACTCCTTCCATCAATGATTCATTAACGCATTCTTTTATTATCGATGGTCTATCTTGACGCTTACCAGACGCCATCTTGCTTATTTTGAAACCGTCGTTATATTGATTACGTGCCAAAATGTACACTTCTTTTTCTATTGCTAACAATTGCTTTTACTTTTACACAAACAAATGAATAATTTGTTCTATTCCTTTTTCTCTTAGATGTTAATTTTAGTATATAGTATTCTATATATTCTTACAAGTATAAAATTACATAGTCTTATTCGCGGTTTCTTTTTCTTTTTTATCCACCACATCGCATCCATCATTACCTGGTAACGAGGAATAGTACACTTACAGTACCACACTTAATTTAAGCGCTGTAAAAAAAGATAATAATTTATAGATAAACTCGATTTATTTTATTAATATTTATTTATATAAATATTTTTTATTTATTTAATATTCAAATATTTGTTTATATACATTTATATAATACATAATCAATCAATTCTGTAAATCAAAAAGAAAGAAGTAGATTTAGATTGTGCTTTTTAGCTTTATATTATTTATCGCCGCTGCCACTGATATATTATTTATGTCACAGTCAGGACATTCTGCTTCTTCTGCAACCACCTCTGCCACTGATATATTTATGTTACGGTCAGTATCGGCACGGTCAGGGATTTCTACTTCCGCAATCACCTCTGCCACTGACACATCAGCGGGTTTCCATTCCACCTTTTTACACCAAAGGAAATAGCTGCCGACAACAACAAACAGGAAATTGAAAGCAAACCACAAACATCGAGAAATAAATTTCATTGGCGTTTCGTCTATAAACCTCTTAGCTAAAGATTTGTACAGCAGCAATTCCGACATAGTATTACAATCATGATATATAGATTTGTGTGTGTGTTCTCCTTTTTCTTCCTTTAGCGTTGGCAAAGAATGATGTATTATTTCACCAGAAACGCAAAATCCATCATCACAATTAGGTGAATAACGATAACCAAACGTCGATATCGAGCCATTGTAAAAGTTGTATCCATACCAACCCACAATATCTTCACATGTTATGTTCGCCTGCTCCGAGGGCACAATTGGGCAGATGCGATCATAGGATGGATAATCGCAAAACCATCGACAGCCAGGTTCTGCTTTGTAATACATATTTTGATAGCATGCATCGGGCTCCTCGTCAATATATCCATTCTTGAAGACGAAGAATGGTTCGACAAATTTGTTAGCTTCTGCGATTGCCCGTGCATCTTCCACTTTGATTGTTCCTGCCAACCTCTCAACGAGATCTTTGTCGTACACAATTAAAAGGTACATGGTCCAAGGAAGGAACATCAGCAATAAATTATATGAACTCAAACCATGAAATACCGTATCAGGGAATTTTTCGCTAAATTCTTCAAGCAACTTGAAAATGCCAACTTCTTCCACAGCCAACTTCTTCCACAACCCCATTACCAGGAACAATGCAAAAGAATTGGGTATCCAGAAAAGGAAAAAGAAAATAAAATTTGTCCCGACCTCATCATACATCATGTTAGATCCAAAAATTATTGGTAAGCAGACGGTAGTCCATATAAATAGTAAACTGTAAACCACCCCAACAATCAGGAGATGGACTCTCAAAGAGGAATCTTCAATAAATTTACATATTTTTCCGCAGCAACTATTATCTTCAGCATTATTATTCTTTTCTTGGCAACAAAAGCGATCGCAAAAGCAGCGCAGCAACCATTCGATTATTATACACATTCTAAAAGGTACCAGACCACGATTTTGGACTTTAGTTGTCAGGTAGTCCTAGTTATAATTATGGGGGCAGAAGTAATATTACCAATAATAGTAGTCAAGATCATATAGTTGCAGTTTTGATGCAGAGTGTATATTATAGTATTATATAGTACTTGTACCACCAGTCCAGCAGTGGTATGATGAATTTAATAATAGTTTTTTTCGTAATAAAATAATAATACTATATATATAGTGCTAGCTGGTAGTAGTATGTCTTCTGTCTATGTAATAGCTTAGAATATAAATATTGGTACTTAGTTTTTTTGTTTCTTCTTTCGCAGACCAGCGGCGGACTATATTATTTTTTTTTATTATTATTCTAGAATTATGAAGTAGTAGTAGAAATATTTATACAACTAGTTGTTACAAAATAAATTTATTGTAAAGACAAATGTTACAATCATACAATAGAACAATTACAAATAAAAGATAATCACAATATTGAATCAGCCCATACTTTATATATACACACGCGTATACAAAATGAGTGATATTGAAAAAAGTTTCATGTCAAGATTTGATAGTCTTGTTGCACTTCATCAAAGTGAGAACAATCCAATGTCAAAAGAAGCCGATAATAATATTGTCCCATTAACTTTAAATGCTGTTGAAGAGGAACAACAAAGAATATTAAATAAGGCATATGGCCACAATCATGTTAATTATAATCAGAGCATTCAAAGCATGCGTGCGCAAAATGCAAAAATGGCTGCTTCGTTGGGATACGTGTCACCAAGAAAGAATGAATCCACACAACAATCAACGTCGTTTAGTTATCAAGGAAATACTATCGAAAATAATAACAACAATAACAGTAACAATAATAATAATAATAATAATAATAATTATACCAACAAGGCAACGCCAACAAGACAACCACCGCCAGCACCTAATCCATCAATGACATTGGCAGATCCACGAGATCATCAAATAACTGTATTACGTCAAACTTTAGTCAAAGAAAGAAAAGCATCCGCCAGAGCGTTGGAACGAGCTTATGAACGAGAAGTATTTTTGAAGAAGCAAATAGATATTTTAAGAAGTAGTAATGATACTTCACTTTTAGGTGTTGGTGACGTAGAAATGGCATTAGATCGCATGCGTGAAAGCAATCGTCTTGCAATGGCATCGGCGCAAGAACGTGCTGCAAAAGCAGAAGAGGAAGTAGCACTGATGAAAAAATCTTTAATTAAAGCAAAGGCATATCATTTGCATACTACAATGGAAAAGTTGATTTTAGATTCGACGAAAAGTGAGAAAAAATTTAAAGCAATGATTGGAAATTTACAAGCGGAAAAGAATTTATATTTAAAGAAAATTGCTACTATGGAACAGAATATTGAACAACTTGGGAAAGAAAAAATTTATTGGATGAATCTAGCAACTGCTGATAAATAAATACACAGAGAAGTGGGGTTAAAAGCTATTTGTGCGTGTATTATACACACGCACATGAAATAATTAAGCTTGTATTTGTTATAATTAATATTTTAACGTTATAAAATGTATAAAAAATTTTTACAAAAATTTAAAGCAAAACAAAAAAGTATCGACGACACAATAGCTTATATTTTCTTCTTACGTTGATGATAAAATAATAATAATTTAATTGCCACGTAATAACCTATTTTTCTTCCTTCTATTACTCATTTCTATTAAAGAACCATAATAAGAGTTTAATGTACTGGTTGGTGTTACGCCAATGCGATAACGCTGTTGGGGACCTTGTGCTAGCAAATGCACACTCGGGTTAAGACTACCTCCGTTATTTAATGTTTTTGGCATATATCCATTCCAACCAGCACCTCCCCACGAACTAAAATCAGGTGTAGCTAATGGAGCAGGTTGCTCTGGTGGTGGTGGAGGAGGAGTTTCTGGCAATCCTGGAGGTTCCATTCCTTTTAACATCATCCACGGTGGTGGCTTTAGTGGATTATCATATTTCTGTTCAG
Source organism: Stramenopiles sp. TOSAG23-2 (assembly GCA_900128395.1). Taxonomy (NCBI): domain Eukaryota; species Stramenopiles sp. TOSAG23-2. The sequence continues at coordinate 8,028 of LT649470.1, read as the reverse complement.
GATCCCCTGCAGCCGCAACATCCCCCGGCAAAATTGCATCACTTGGCTTCAATTCAGGATAAGCTTGAGCATGTTCCATCCAAGGAGTCCGTTTATTTTTATTGTTATTATTATTTTTATTATTACTATTGATACTGACAACATTGCTATTTTTACTAATACTTTTTGCATCGTGCTTTAATCCCATTACGACATACTTGCTAAATAAAACTAGCGTGCACAAAAACAAAAACGTAATATATTTCATACTTGTTATTCTTGCCATCATTTATTGTAGCTTATTTGTTTGTATCGTATTAACAGTTGTTTTCTAATATTTCATTTTCATCCCTCTACATATATATTTATATTACTCGTGAGATTAGTAAGTAATATATGTTGCTCAAAGATGACAACAACACCTCCTTTTTTTTTTTTTATAGTTTCTACTTCAGTTTTCTTTTCCTTTTTCCTCATAGCACTACATACCATTACAACTCGCATATTTTCCCTCAAATTTCATTAAAATCATCATTTTCAACCTAAATTCTTATAATTCATTGTTTTGATGTTGGATTTTTCATTTCATTACAAGAAAACAAAGGAAAAACATTGAAAATACCTTTTTAAACTTAGGCTCCATTAGTATACTATTTTTCCTATCAATTGGCAAAATAATTTTGACATTTCACGTTTTCAGAAATTAGGGATAGCAGAATTTCAGGCATCAAATTTATACATTAAAATTTGTACTTAAATAAATTATTAATTTACAGAAATGACGAAAACAAAATACTATTTTTCCTATCAATTGGCAAAATAATTTTGACATTTCTTGTTTTCAGAAATTAGGGATAGCAGAATTTCTGGTATCGAATTTTTACATTAAAATTTGTACTTAAATAAATTATTAATTTACAGAAATGACGAAAACAAAGTATAAAATTCATAGAAATCATTAAATTAAAAAAATATCCATTTTTAAAAACACAAAAAACATGTAAAAATTACATCGACATTTTAACAATTTCATCATCTTCTTAAAATTAGATATAAATACCATTAATTTAAAATTATACAAAATATCATATTTTAGGATGGAAATGTCATTTTTTACATAAATTGTAAATATCGTTTTTGGAATATTGAAACCTATCAAAAAAACAATCACTATTTTTGTACTAAATTGTGTTAGACAGAGCCGACACTACAAGTGAAAAGCACCTATCAAGTAGTGTTACAGCTATAGGGTTACGCGTTTTTTTCAAATTAGTATGGACATAGGCTGGATATAAATACCATTAATATGAAATCATACAAAATATCATATTTTAGATGGAAATGTCATTTTTTACATAAATTGTAAATATCGTTTTTGGAATATTGAAACCTATCAATAATTCAGTATAGTATTTTTGTACTACATTGTGTAAGACAGAGCTGACACTACATGCGAAAAGCACCTATCAAGTAGTGTTACAGCTATAGGGTTACGCGTTTTTTTCAACTTTTAACATGAAATCATACAAAATATCATATTTTAGATGGAAATTCACTTTTTTACATAAATTGTAAATATCGTTTTTGGAATATTGAAACCTATCAATAATTCAGTATAGTATTTTTGTACTACATTGTGTAAGACAGAGCTGACACTACATGCGAAAAGCACCTATCAAGTAGTGTTACAGCTATAGGGTTACGCGTTTTTTTCAACTTTTAACGGTTATTTAAATATGAAATTGATACAATAATATTGATATACCTTGTATGTTCATTACCAAGTATATCAAAATTGATCGTGGATACTTATTTTGCTAAAGTTATGTATCTGTATATGTAAAAAACTACCTTTTGTAATTTTCAAACTTTGCATTTTTAGTCCAGCCTATGTCCATACTAATTTCAAAAAAATACATCATTTTGAAAAAATTTCGTTACCTTGTCAGTTTCATTTAAAACATAATTAGATCAAAATATTCATGTACTTCTTTCCTTTAGACAAGTGTTGAGAGATGTGTCTTATAATGAATTAATTTGTAGAAGATTTTCATTTTGAAAAAATTTCTTTACCTTGTCAGTTTCATTTAAAACATAATTAGATCAAAATATTCATGTACTTCTTTCCTTTAGGGGTATGTTAAGAGATGTGTCTTAAAACGAATTCATTCGTAGAAGATTTAGATAGAAAAAATCGACATATTGTATTTTGATGATATTTGTGATAATTTTTCAATATTTTGGTGATTTTTTGGTCTCTAACCCTAAACTAACCCGATCTTGAAAATTACATATCGATGTCAAGCTCGACTTATATGTGATGTATGGACAGGGGAACGGTCGGGGATTGTTTAGGTGATCAGTATACGACTTTTAGGTATTGGTTTCAGCTTTGTATATAATAGGAAAGTGTAGAAATGGCATTCGTATGAGTGTATGTTGGTGCTGAAAAATAGAGTGAGAGGTCCCGTCATGTACGGGTATGACCCCGTAATGCTGAGCAGTGCTAGCATCTCTAACCCTAACGTAAATGATCAAAATGCACGATATTTTTAGTAAGCATGGTTCTACTTGAAAAATAGAGTGAGAGGTCCCGTTATGTACGGGTATGACCCCGCAATGCTGAGTAGTGCTAGCATCTCTAACCCTAACGTAAATGATCAAAATGCACGATATTTTTAGTAAGCATGGTTCTACTTCTAAGCTCCCCAGACCACAACCTACAGAGATTGTATACGTAATAAATAACGGATATACAACGTTTCAAAGTCTAATATTAATTATTTTAATGAAAGTTTTCAACCTTTCATGATTTTCACCATTTACATGGAAAAGTGCTCTAATACTAACTCCATGCTAACGTGTGATTTAAAAAAAAATTGCAGCACTTTTGTTTAAAAACATAATTATACATGTAAACTCTCGGAGAAAAGTTAAATATATCACCTATGGAAAAGTGCTCTAATACTAACTCCATGCTAACGTGTGATTTAAAAAAAAATTGCAGCACTTTTGTTTAAAAACATAATTATACATGTAAACTCTCGGAGAAAAGTTAAATATATCACCTATGAAATAGAAACTACGAGATTTTATAAAAATTTTTTATGTTGCATGTTCAAAATGAAGATTTCTAGCTCCTGTTAAAATTGTTGTGAATGAAAATCGATCTGGAATTCTAGGCCTTTTTCAAGCATGTTCAAATACATTGCAAAATGGGGTATAGTTGATACAATATATCTCACATCAATCAAAATATTATTACAAAAGTAGGTTCGATTCTCATTTATACATGTATCGAGCCAAACCTAAGAGTAAGTTGATGACAACTGAGTGTCAGGAACATACTTTACTAACGACGTTTCAATTGCATGTCAAAGTACCCTTACTATAGAATAGGCCTGTAAAACCTTAATAAAAGTGTCCAAAAATGTACATTTTTTAGTGAAAATTCACTTTGGGTCTAGCGTTTCATGTAAATGTAATATTTATTTTGGTTGGAGTTTAGAGATATAAGTTATATATATAAAGAATGGATGTGGTAGTTTATATGACTTCAAAATGTTGAAAATGATGTTTGAAGACATAATGCAAATTTTATATATCTCATTAAATTTCTCAATTTTTGTACCCTATTTGGCGGAACTTTTAAAAATGAAAATAAAATTGGCAAAAATATTTGTGTTTGAGGTGTTATAGAAATGTAGTATAAATTTCGTAGTCTAATTTACATATTTTTGTTAGAGTACTTAAAACTTAAGTATGGAGATTTTTTGTTAATTGATATTGTCGTGAAAATGGTCCCTATGAAGTTTTTTTGAATTAGTGCTGTGTCTATAATAATAATTAGCATAGATACAGCACTTGCAACAAAAAGTTTATGTATTATCAAAAGATCTGTCAAGATCGGCCTATCAAATATATATTTATGGTATACTAAATCTATACTTATTGGAACCCCACTATTTTGAGGTTCTTTTCACAACTCCATCACCATGAACACATTTACAAACAACCAAACTGGATATTTATTGAGCATGTGATCCTTTTCTGAAATATATAATAGAAAAGTATGTATTAATAGAATACAGTACTATAATGCAACTGTACTACAAATAGTTTGCGATCAACATGGCCCACTTGGAAAAACACGACGCTCTCTCCCCTCTCCCCCCCCCCCGCCAAAAATACCTTGAAAACGTGAAAAAAGTGAAAAAAACAACAAATAATAGAAAAGTATGTATTAATAGAATACAGTACTATAATGCAACTGTACTACAAATAGTTTGCGATCAACATGGCCCACTTGGAAAAACACGACGCTCTCTCCCCTCTCCCCCCCCCCCGCCAAAAATACCTTGAAAACGTGAAAAAAGTGAAAAAAACAACAAAATCTGCAATTTTTATGAAAATCTGCAATATGTACATATAATAGATTACTAAGAAAATTGCAGATTTTGTTGTTTTTTCACTTTTTTTCACGTTTTCAAGGTATTTTTGGTGGGGGGGGGGGGGGGGGGAGTGGGCGTCGTGTTTTTCCAAGTGGGCCATGTTGATCGCAAACTATTTGTAATTTATTTCTTCTTCATTACCTGGGTAGGTATTTTATCATCAGGAGATCAGGAGGTGTATTTTTTAGACTACACTTTTTTATAGAATTTTTTTGTACTTAAATTGATAGCGAAAATCCAATATTTTTTTGGATTATTAACGACTGGCAACTGGCACTATTACTGACTATTAATATTAGACGGTCGGTACTGTTGTATTTACGCGTCTCTTCTACTTTGATACACTACTAAATATTATATCATCATGCACAATTTATTTGTTTATAATATACCACGTACAAATACAGTTCGATGTATGAGTAAATGGTATATGTACATATATAGTACTAGTATTAATATTAATTCTTACAAATATATATGTATACTATATCATATTAGTAAATAGATACAATTCTTGCATATATATAATTTACAACTACAGCAGTAAAAGACAACAGCAAAAACAATATGTCAAGAAAAGCACGGATATCATCAGAGGAAAAACAAGATTGGCAATGTGTACGGGCATGGGCTGCTACCAAAGGATATTCCCCGTACAAACCACCAGAAAATGATTATTTATATGATGCCATGGTCATTTTGGAACATCAAAGCCATGCAACCGATAAAAGTAGTAACCCTATGAAAAATTTAATGGGTGTGACACAAGAAATATTATTTACAAAAAGTGATAAAGTTGAAGAATTTTCAACTATTCTTGTTATTGACATTGCAGATTTATTAATCTTGCGCGAAAAAGATGAGTTAGATCGTGACATTGCCAACGAAGAAGCACTTTTACAACAATTTGGAAAACGGATGGAAAAACCTATAGTTCGCTTTTTAGAGCGACTCCATCTTCGAAATGCTACTATTGTTGCACGTGGCGTATGTTGCCAATTCGCAATAAAGCTTTTGAGCCCAGTTGCATCTCGGGCATTTGCTTCAGAAAATATCAAACGATTGATTATGTTGCATCCAAAATTATCCTCAAAGTTTATTAGTAATCAATTAAACAACCAATATGCATCAAAATTAAAAGATGTTCGTTTAGACGTAGTATATTCAAATGGTAAAGAACAAAATCGACGTGATTCTATTTTACGACATTATTGCCCAATTGGAAATTCGACATGTCATTTTAATATCGAAAATAATAAATTATTGATTCCAACAATTTTTCAAATTGATATACCGCAAGATAATGTTGCAAATAATAAAAAAAAAGATGTTGAAATGAAGAATAAAGATGCTGACATGAAGAAAACTGATATTATAGTAGTACCAGAGTATGATATGGAAAAATACGATGAGTTAGGACAAATGATATTTTTCTCAGAAGTACAAATTATATTGGATCCGAATACAAAAATGGGAAAACAAATAAGTATTGATGTAACATCAAAGTTGCAAATGCTAGAAAAGGAAGAAGAGGAAAAAGGAGGAGCAACTAGTGATAATGACAGTGCAATGAAAATTAATATTGATGACTGTGCACGAGAAATAGGTGGTTTGATTCTTCGTGGAAATCGTTGTGTTCTCTGTAGATCACTGAAAAAAAAATGGAAAGGACTGCGTATACCATCTGTAGCTTGCAATGATAATGAGTCAGCATTTGATTGTGCCATTCGTAGCGTTAGCCAATTTTGCGAGATTGACGGTAAAACGGAAGTTATACCAATGACAAATATTGTACCAGTAAATATATATTTGCCATCTGGAAAGCCAATCATTGTAACATTGTATGCACTTTATGCTGTTCACCCTCCACCTGATGGACCACTTGAAGAGGCAGATATGGAAGATGAAGATGATATATATGATTGGTATACTCTTCCTCGTGCAATCACTGCTTTGGGAAATGACCAAGGTACCATCATAGCCTTGCAAACAATGGCATATGCTTTAAAAGGCGCTGCAATTGCAAATGCCCTACCAATTAAATGGGGCGGTGTATTTGGTCAAGAGAGTGCTGGTACACTTGATGAAGCAATGCCAATGGAATTTATTGAAAATGGCAAGGATGGCATGAATGATACATCGTTATCAATTTCGGCAACAACTACTAGCACCACCACCACCACCACAACCACCACCACTACAAAAATAAATAAAAAAGATATGTTAGCATTAGTACGGAAAATACGAAATCAACCAAAGAATGGAAAGTTAGAAGAACATAAAATGTTACCTGTAACAGTACTTTCTGGTTTTCTTGGCGCTGGTAAAACTACTTTGTTGACACATGTATTGCAAAATCGACAAGGATTACGCGTTGCATTAATTGTGAATGATATGGGTGCTGTAAATGTCGATGCTGCACTGTTGCAAAATGGAGGCTCTTTAAAGCAAACAGAAGAACGTATGATTGAATTATCTAACGGTTGCATATGTTGCACGCTTAGAGAAGATTTGCTAAATGAAGTTGCTACACTTGCTGCGGAACAGCGTTTTGATTATTTAATCATTGAAAGTAGTGGCATTTCTGAACCATTGCCAGTTGCAGAAACATTTACTTTCAAAGATGATACTGGAGTTGCATTATCAGATGTTGCTGCTCTGGATACATTAGTAACTGTAGTAGATGGGGCTTCATTCATGCGTGAGCTCCAAACGTTGGAATCATTGAGAAACAGAGGGTGGCATGCTGATCCGGAGGATCAACGAACGATTGCACATTTATTATGTGATCAAGTGGAATTTGCGAATATAATTATATTAAATAAATGCGATCTTATTGATGAAAAAGAAAAGGGTACAGTGAAAATGTTATTGCGGAAATTTAATCCAGATGCTGAAATAATTGAATCAACACATGGTGTGGTAGACCCAACTAAAATTCTAGGTACCAAGCGATTTTCTATGATAGAAGCAGAGAAACACGACGAATGGCTGAAAGAAGCCCGCATTGGAGAACATGTTCCAGAAACAATTGAATATGGAATTCATTCCTTTACATTTCGATCAAGAAGACCAATGCATCCTGAAAGGTTACAAAAGGCATTTGATATGATGTGTAGAAAAGAAGCACCATTTGATACGTTGTTGCGAGCGAAAGGTTTTGCATGGTTGGCGACGCAATACGATATTCAAGCTGTTTTTGCGCTTGCAGGACAGACAACATCGCTCATTCCAGGTCCAGTATGGTGGGCAAAGATCTCTGAAGAGGACTGGCCTGAAGGTTTGAAGGAAGCAATTGCTCCTCTTTGGGATGAAAAGTTCGGTGATCGCCAACAGGAGTTGGTTTTCATTGGTCAAAAAATGGATATACCAAAAATTGAAGCTACTCTAAATAAATGTGTATTAACTGATGAAGAGTTTAAAGATGGTAGCAAAGATGCATGGTGCTGTTTAAAGGATCCATTTGCTGAAGAAAATGCAGATTGGCCAATCAATAAAGATGACGATTGCAATTCAACAACATGTACACACGATCATGGACACAATCATCCGTAAAATATTACGTATGTGTCTCATGTGTGTCTCGTGTGTGTATGTG
>LT649469.1:0-24202 GCA_900128395.1 Stramenopiles sp. TOSAG23-2 | reverse complement strand
CCAGAGTAATATGTATATTAATTCCCTGTTGGGCACCTGGTAATTGTTGAATTCCAGGAATTCGTCCGGGAAGAAGGAAGAAAAAAAAAAGAAAAATAGCGCTGAAATGATAATAAGCTGGTATAAGCCTGGTATTATAATAGGTATTAATAAGCACATAAGCAAAACATATCAGGAGGAAGAAAAAAGTCTGGAAAAAAGCAGAGAGAAATCATTATACTCATTCTTCCAGAGTAATATGTATATTAATTCCCTGTTGGGCACCTGGTAATTGTTGAATTCCAGGAATGATAATAAAGCTGGTATAAGCCTGGTATTAATAAGCACATAAGCAAAACATATCAGGAGGAAGAAAAAAGTCTGGAAAAAAGCAGAGAGAAATCATTATACTATTTTGCCTTTATTTAGTAATAGTTTATTATACTACTCCATACTCCATGTCCTAGTTGTATCATTGAAATTATTGTGAAAAAAATGGACAAATTGATACGTTTTTGTTGCTCCTCGTGACTCGTGACTCGTGACTCGTGACCAACAATCTAAATCTAGAATAAAGAAAAATGATGTGCTGCTGATGCTGATGATCTCTGCATGAGCCTCAGCTTACCTTCATACACTCCATACCATAATAATATGTATTTATGTTAAGCAATTCTTAATAATTATTTATTATTATTATTTTTTATTATTATTCTAATATATAAAATCTATAATATAATCTAAATCTATGCCTATATATATTAAAATCTGATCATATGTATTTATGTTAAGCAATTCTTAATAATTATTTATTATTATTATTTTTTATTATTATTCTAATATATAAAATCTATAATATAATCTAAATCTATGCCTATATATATTAAAATCTGATCTGTGGTAATCTTAATAATATATATAATATCAATAGATGATATCATATATACATCTTGATTCATTTATATTCATTCTATTCTATTTTTTTATTTGAGAAATATATATATATATGTATAATCATGGATAATAATAATAATAATAATAATAATAATAATATTGATAATTCATATGATGATGATTTATTCGGTATGGGACAGCAGGAAAGTTATATACAATCCCAACAACAGGAAAATGAATATGTTTTAAAAATAAAAATTACAAATGTTGATCGTCAAACTCTATGCTCATTGATTTGTGATGAAAGTGATTCTACATATAATATATTTGCTTTACGAGGGAATCTAGGAGGAAATACAACAGGGAACGGAATTGTTCCTAAGCTACATGGTATATTGAGTTTGAGTGATTCTAATAATAATAATAATAATAATGTGCCTTATGGGAGCATTGTCTGTAGAGGACTTAATACGGCGTCGCAGTACGACCTTCCCCTTGACAACAATGTCTCGTTGAATTTTTGCCATATTGACAATACAAGAAATGGAAGACAAAGAAATCGAAAACATTTTTTTTTTAAAGACCAGTTCGATCAGGAAAAACCTGTAAATTTTCAAGTATACGATCGTGATGGCATATCCTTATCAAATATAAAATTTCAAATCTTAATTGTATATCAAGCCCATAAGGAAACTAACTACTTTCCAGGCACTAATTTAAGAATCAACAACAATGGTATAGTTTCATTCCCAAATGCAAACTTAAACATAACTAATAGCAACCTATCATATAACTTTGATACAATATATGTAAATAATGCATATATTGCCCAAGCTATTGTTGATCAATTACAAGTATTATCTGATTCTGAATTGAAAATAATACAGACAGATACTCCATTTCCAGATGACGTTTTAGAACAAGTATCCGGCTTAAACTTGCATATTTACGAATGGATCAGTAATGGCAATTTGGATGCAGGTTATATTGCAGAAGATTTATGGGAAATAGGTAAAAACTTACGAATTCCATTAATACACTATGAAGATCAGAGCATAAACGTAACTCGTGAAAATATGAACGATCGTGTAATCAAAGATGAAAGTGGAATTCCGATTTTAGATAAAGATGGACAAAAACAGATTAAAAAAGGAAGACGTTTAGTTGTTAATTCCAATGCCATACGTGCATTATTAATTCGAAGTATTCAGAACCTATTCAGTAATCAAAAAGAGTTGTCCACAAAAATGAATGAAAATTTGAAAAGATTAAAAACGTTTTATTGTAATATTTATGGAAAGTATGTCAAGTTAGAGGAAAATATTATTGCCTTGGAAAAAGATGTTGTAAAGATAGATGGTCGAGTTGATGAACTAGAGCAACAACAACAATATCAACAGAATAAGGGAAAATTAACAATAAAAAAAACGGTAGAAACAAGGTCGGGGAAACAGATAGTCGAGTATTCAGGTGATGCGGGAAAAGTATTGGTTGCACGACAACAAAGCTTCGAGCGGAATAATAATAATAATAATGTAAAGTTTACAAATGATAAACGGAAGAAGACTTTTACAAACCGTCAGAATAATGTTAGCGACATGTCATCAACAACAAGTGCAAAATTTTTTAATGATCCTGGACATTGGGATTTTTTCATTGGTCATTCGAGACGCAGTGGGCAGGCAACTACACTTGCTGCCACTCTGTACCATGAATTGACTACGAAAGGTTATACTGTATGGTTAGATGTTAAAATGCCCAATCCTGCAACTGAAGCAATGCAAGAAGGAGTTCAGAAGTGTAAATTATTTCTTGCTATCATAACTGGCCCTTGTGTAAATGAAGACAATCCTTCTGATCCACCTGAAAAGAATGCATATTTTAATCGATGGTACTGTCGCGAAGAATTAAGATGGGCAAAAGAAGCTGGTATACCGATTCAACCTGTTGTTCGAAGAAATGATCAACAGAAAATTGGAGAATTAATGTCATTGGCTCCAGATGAATTTAAATTTCTTGGTGATATATCATTTATGAAAGTAGATCGTGACAACCCGCGTGTTTTAAATGTAAACATTGACGAAATAATTGAGCAATTATCGGGTGGTTCTGCTATTAATAAAATGCAAGAAATAAGAAAAAAAATGAAAACAAAAATTATCCCACTTTTACAAACAAATATAAAAAGCAATGCAGCGTTGGTACCAAAAGAAGTGGAAGAAGAAATATTACGCGCAAAACCACAAAATAATAATAATAATGATAATAATAATAATAATAATAATCCCAGTAATGCTGAAATAAAACATACCCCAGCAATTTTCTATAATTTTGTTCAAACGTATGTCACAAATAACCCACAAAATCTGAATCATCTTAGAGAAAAAATACGCACGCTGCGACCCGGATACCTACAAGAAATTGTCCCTGTAATGCTGAAATAAAACATACCCCAGCAATTTTCTATAATTTTGTTCAAACGTATGTCACAAATAACCCACAAAATCTGAATCATCTTAGAGAAAAAATACGCACGCTGCGACCCGGATACCTACAAGAAATTGTCACAATGATACCAGAATGCAAGAATATCAACATCAATTGTCTACCGGATCAAAGACAATTATTGAACACGTTAAGAAAGATATGCGAAGAAGGTAGACTAGCAAACGATACTCTCACACCTGGAATCTAGAAAATCTTAACAATATGATAGAAGCATTAAATAATATGATGCAAATAGGCGATGTTCAAAAAATTGCTACAAAGATAGGATGCAAGAATATCAACATCAATTGTCTACCGGAACGAAGACAATTATTGAATACGTTAAGAAAGATATGCGAAGAAGGTAGACTAGCAAACGATACTCTCACACCTGATCAGCGAAAAAAACTAGATGAATATTATAACAAATATAACAACGACAACAAAATTAACAATATTCATATTCACGGTCCAGCTGGTTCAGGTAAAACATATTTAGCATTAGATTTTATTACAAAAGAAATTAAACACAATTCAAAGACGAAAATATTGTTTGTTTGTACAAAAAATGGATTTGCAAAATTTTTAGCTAGATGGATTTTAATTCGTATTATAAATACAAAAGAAGAAGATAAAAGTGATGATGAGACAAAAGAAGATGATGCAACGAAATATAATCCTCAATATATTTTAAATTGTATACATTTTTGTACTGAAAATACAGGATATAAAGCACATCAAGGTATATTAAAACAAGATTCCGACGATCAGCCGGTATATTTACATTTTGATCAAATTCAAGATACAGACCGTGTAGATGAATATAATTTAATAGTTGTTGATGAAGCACATCATATTATACATGAAAAGAATAAAGAATGGAAACAAATATGTCGAGATTTTTTTTATAAGGCAAAAAAACGAATTATACTTACAGATCCGTCTCAAGATCCATCGAATATGAATAATATAAGAGAGAAATTAGCTGAAGCAGCTGCCGAGGAAGAAGAAGATGACGATCAAACAATGGAAAATATTTACAATATAGAATTAAATGAGGAAGAAGAAGATGATATTAGTGAATTATTGGCAGAAATTGACCGTTCAGAGAATGTAAACATAAGAGAGAAATTAGCTGAAGCAGCTGCCGAGGAAGAAGAAGATGACGATCAAACAATGGAAAATATTTACAATATAGAATTAAATGAGGAAGAAGAAGATGATATTAGTGAATTATTGGCAGAAATTGACCGTTCAGAGAATGTAAACATAAGAGAGAAATTAGCTGAAGCAGCTGCCGAGGAAGACGAAGATGACGATCAAACAATGGAAAATATTTACAATATAGAATTAAATGATGTCGATACTTACAGATCCGTCTCAAGATCCATCGAATATGAATAATATAAGAGAGAAATTAGCTGAAGCAGCTGCCGAGGAAGAAGAAGATGACGATCAAACAATGGAAAATATTTACAATATAGAATTAAATGATGTCGTACGATCAACGCAACGAATTACTTTAGCATCACATCTATTTAAACACACGGAGCAAACACCAACATGTAAAACCAAACCATTTGGTGAAGCGGTGAAAATGTTTATGGTGGATGTTCAAAAAAATGATACGATTTTAAATGCATATGTTCTTGCAACAATAGAGGCAATCAAATATGCAAAAAATCGAAAGGCAAATGATTTTGGATTTTTGGTGGATTTAGATCATCGTGTTTCTATTATTATTCCTAGTAATGACACTAATTTTAAAAAAGATGATTTCAAAACCCGTTTACAAAGGAAATTAAATGCAATAATTGCAAAAAGCAAAAGTAACGTTAAATTTGAACTATTTAGTGCTGAGGAGATGTTTGGAAAATTTCCACAATTGGAAGAACATAAATCAGTGGAAATGGTGGTGGATACCATTTCAAATCAAGATGGTTTAGAATATGATGTAGCTATTGTGGTTGGTTTTGGTGTAAAAATTAATGAATTGCGTACGCAGCATAATAAAGATAAAACGACATTGTATCGTGCCATGACACGTGCAAAAGATTGTTTAATAATTGTAAATGAACCTGTGAAAGATGGTTATTTTCATAGTACTATTACAGATACGACATTTAAAGATGATGAGAGTTTGAAAAAGGAAGATGAAGGGCGTGAACTAGTTGTGCCGATAAGAGATGCTAATAATGATGATAAGATTGAAAATATGAAAACTAAGAGCAATAACAATAATGTCATAGATAGCAAAAATATTAATAATAACAATATGAATAATGAAAAGAAACCGAATGGGGGTATTGATAATTATGTTAATAATGATAGAAACATAAAGAGCATTATTACAAATAATAATGTTAAGCAAAAAAAGAAACCAATAGCAACAACAGTAGTATTTGATCATTCAGATTATCCTGATTCAACAAAACAAACTATGGGTGTATCGGCATATCCAGTGAAATCTTCTATAAAACAAGAAGAAGAGAAAGAAATACAACGTATTAATGGTACAGATACAGAAGATACAACGGCAACGACGACTACTGATTCGTTCTTAGATAATGTTGAAATAGTAGGAAAGTTGAAAGAAGAACATGTTGATGAATTGAAGAAAAAAAGTGCTGTATATATTAAATGGGAAGAAGATACAACGGCAACGACGACTACTGATTCGTTCTTAGATAATGTTGAAATAGTAGGAAAGTTGAAAGAAGAACATGTTGATGAATTGAAGAAAAAAAGTGCTGTATATATTAAATGGGACAAAAAAATTAATGGGACTGGGTCGTTTTGGAATAGTAGTAAAACGGAAGTGGATTTGAGTGGAAAGAATCTCACGGATGAGGATGCAATAGCTATTGGTGAATTGTTAAAAACAAACAATATATTAACGATATTGCGCCTGGGTAATAATAATATTACTGATGTACAAAGTATTGGTGAAGGATTAAAAACAAACAAAAATTATTTAACGAGATTGGGCCTAGATTATAATAATATTACTGATGTACAAAGTATTGGTGAAGGATTAAAAACAAACAATAAAGGAAAGAATCTCACGGATATGGATGCATTAGCTATTGGTGTGATATTAAAAACAAACAAGACATTAAAGGTATTGTACCTACCTTATAATAATATTACTGATGTACAAAGTATTGGTGAAGGATTAAAAACAAACAACACATTAACGAGATTGTACCTAGATAATAATAATATTACTGATGATAGTGGAATACAAAGTATTATTGATGGATTAAAAACAAACAATACATTAAAGAGATTGTTCCTACGTAATAATCAACTTAGTTCTAATATGAAATCACAATTAAAAGCTATAGAACAATATAAAAAAGATGGATCAAACGGGTATCAACAAGTGGAATGGATGCAGATAGAACTATTATAGCAGCATAATAATTAATAATATATATATAGGTCTGATGTTTGTACTTGCGAGCGTGTAAGAATACTAAAATGACCTCCCAAATTAACATATAATCAATTACAATCTAATAAATCGTTTAAAATCTATCTCGTTAATACATATATATGTGATATATTCAATACCTTTTGTTGTAAAATTCAATTTACTATTTTTATATTTTATTAATTTAACTATATACCTACGTAGCAATCAAATATTTAGTAAACAATATATATATTAAAATACGTCGTTCGTATTTTTTCTTTTTTTCCAAAATTTTAAAATTAACACATTATTAAATTAAATTATTAACATTTTTTGAAGAAAAAAAAAACCGTTAATTACTTGTCTTTATTAATAATAAAAAAGAAATGAGCTCCTCCACTTCATTAACTTTAACAGAACGGTTGAAAAAAAGAAATCCAACACGTTTGAAATCATTAAATAAAATAGCCAATCATCAAACAAAAGGCACCACAACAGAATCAAACAAAACGAAACCAAACAAGAAAACTCGTAAAAAACGGAAACAAAGAAATCATCCAGATAATAATGATAATAATAAAGTTGAATCAATAATCGATTTAACTACCACCACCACCACCACCACCAAGAAAACTCGTAAAAAACGGAAACAAAGAAATCATCCAGATAATAATGATAATAATAAAGTTGAATCAATAATCGATTTAACTACCACCACCACCACCACCACTCCTACAAAACGCCGTAAAAGTTCCAGAACAAATAAAATCATCGAAAAATTTACATATTGCAATTGGTTTGATGATAATTTTGTAAATGAAAGAATAAACAACAACGACAACAACAATAGCATCAGTACGCATGACAACAACAATAATAATAATATTAAAACATGGCTTGATTTTATACTTGCTATTGGTGAAAAAAATAAAAAACAATTTCCAATTCAAGAACAACAAAAAAATGATTGTACAGTAATGGGTGCGATCTCTGCATATGAAATACAACATAGAAAAAATTGGGGAAAAGATCTATCTAAAATTGGTGCAATGAAAGAAACTATTGAAAAAGGTGCACATTTACGAGATATCATACCACGTATTTGGGGTTCCTCGAATCCATATCAACCAAAAGATCAAGGTAGATTATATCGAGTAGATCAATTATGTAAATTAATTGAACAAGGTCCTGTTTATTGTGGAATTGAAGAGCTTGGTTATCCATGGGCAAATAGTGCATCGAAAACAAAAGATTGCCGAAAAGAAGCATTCATACCACCACGATTTGATCCATATAATAATCCATGGGAACCAACACGTAAATCAGGTGCAGATGGGCATGCAATTGTTATTATAGGTAAATTTTATTGCCATGATAAATTTAAAGATGGTGTAAATCGTGATAAAAATAAAGTGATTGGGAATTGTTTTGTTACTAAATGTACATGCATTCCAGCTGGTTGGGGTAATCGACCAATGTGGAGTAAAAAGATCAATGGTATGATGTATACACGTCGTGAAATTAGTTATGCATTATTACCAATTGATTTATTAATCGATCCAATACGTAATGGTAATTCCCAACGTAGGCAATTAAATGATATATATAGTATGAAAATGAATGTTTGATTATGTATATTGAAAATGTGACGGAGAGTAGAGATGGAGGAGACGGAAGAAAAGAGAGGAGAGAGATAAAATACGAAGTGACGAAGCGAAGTGTTAAGTGTTCAAGTGTTCGTACACGCAATTTATTTTGATAAAAATCTATGCATATAAAATATTTTAAAAAATACGAGAGAGTATGTACGTACACTCTCTTCCCACAACAATTCTCTAATCTCTAAATCTAAAAATACCCCGGACCCCGGGGGAATTAAATCTCTCTGGGGGTAAAAAATAAAAACTCGTATCATTCCACACGCTCTCTCACCTCTCCTCACACACGTACATGAAATGTCATCCCTGGTCCAACACCTTGAAAATGTGACGGAGAGTAGAGATGGAGGAGACGGAAGAAAAGAGAGGAGAGAGATAAAATACGAAGTGACGAAGCGAAGTGTTAAAAGTGTTCAAGTTTTTGTACACGCAATTTATTTGATAAAAATCTATGCATATAATATTTTAAAAAATACGAGAGAGTATGTGTGCGTCGTACACTCTCTTCCCACAACAATTCTCTAAAATCTCTAAAAAATCTAAAATACCCCGGACCCCGGGGGAATTAAATCTCTCTGGGGGTTTAAAAAATAAAAACTCGTATCATTCCACACACTCTCTCACCTCTCCTCACACACGTA
The DNA here is from genome assembly GCA_900128395.1 of Stramenopiles sp. TOSAG23-2. Lineage (NCBI taxonomy): Eukaryota > Stramenopiles sp. TOSAG23-2. The sequence continues at coordinate 15,125 of LT649469.1, read as the reverse complement.
CATGAAATGTCATCCCTGGTCCAACACCTTGTGGTATTTGTACTTGCATCATACCTTTTGGTGTTTGTATTTGTATCATTTGCCCTGGACCCATTCCATATGGTACTTGTACTGCCATAACATCTCCACCTTGTTGTTGTTGTTGCTGCTGCTGCTGCTGCATGAATTGTTGTGGCGCAGGTTGTTGACCATATCCACCATACGCTTGTCGTTGTCGCTCTTGTTGTTGCTTATACATTTCCTGCATACGTTTCTGTTGCTCTTCTTGCGCTCGTCGTTGCTCTTCTTGCGCTCGTCGTTGCTCTTCTTGTTGCTTCTTATACATTTCCTGCATACGTTTCTGTTGCTCCTCTTGTTGTTTCTTACGTTCTGCGGCTAGTCTTTGTTGTTCTTTGATCATTTTTTCTTGATGTTCTTGTTGACGTTTTAATTGTTCCGTCCTTGCTTGTTGGACTTGTAACATTTGTTGTGCTTGAATTGCTTGTCGTTGCTGCTCTTGCATTTTCGCTTGGTTGATTTGAAGTTGATGTGCATTAATACTTTGTTGTGCAGCATCCATACCTAATTTCATCGCTTTCTCTAAATCCCCCCTAATATTTGCAGCAGTTGCTATAGGTGGCATTCTAGGCTTTTGATCATCAAACTCTTCCCCTTGATTGTATTTATCTGATAATAAATATGCATCCATTACCTTGTTCACTGCGCGATTTGTAATTAAATATTTAATTTGAAATGGTGCCTGATACGACACTAATGGTAATTGATATACCTTGTTTTCCAATGCACATTCCTTTAAACGTGTAAATAATGCTTTTAAATATTGTTCTTGTTTTGATCCTAATGGATTTCCATATTTTTGCAATACCTTTCGTAATGTTATCATTCCCATTGGTTTGTAACAAATTGCATCTGGTGTTAAAAAATCTAATAATTTCTCTGCTTCTTTGATTTTTGGTAAATCTTGATTGTGCATCCATACATCGTACCAAAATGAAAACCAATATGCGCATAATGGGGAAGAATTGTAAAAATTTAACATGGAATATAATAAATTTAAATCTTTCTTCTTCCTTGTCAATATATTACGTACCAATGGATTTTGCTCTGCACCAGATTGCAAATATCGTTCCAAATCAATGCGTGACAACATATCGTTATTATAAACAAAATACCAAAAACCCCACGACAAACTATATTGATCCAATACACGGGGTTTTAAATTTTCATTTCGTTTTTCTGAAATAAATTCTAAATAGTCTTGCATGCATTTACGTACGACGTTTGTATTTTGATTGCCATTTGGTACCCATCCTAACATATTCAATAAACGATTTGATTTATTGTAATTTTTACCAATGCCCAATTCATCCAATGTAAAATAACGATCTGGCGCAGTTGCCGTCCCACTGTTTGCATCTGTACCATCTTGATATAAAAATCGCGGTTGCCCTGCTAATTCAATATCTCGTTTCAGATTTTTATTATCAGCATCTAATGTAGCAAGGTTCGATACTTCCGGCCATTCAACGCTGCATTTACTATATCGCATCATCGTCCCATTACTACTTAACTTTTCCATCGGGCAAAGCATAAGGGCAGATGTGCCAGTAAATTGTTGTGATTTTGCCAATGCACGGAATGCTAATCGAACTTGACGTTGCCATATAATATCAGGATCTCTCATATTTTTATGTAACAATTCTTGTATTCGTGACTTTGTTAAGCCCCATGATACCAATTCACCGACAACATTACAATTTTCCCAATAAATGTTCACGGTAAATGGAAATGGTGATACTACAATGGTGCACCAATTGGATTGGCGTACATTTACAACGTCAGATACTTGTCGTTTCTTTTTGGCATGTAAATATTGTTGATCTAAAATACTGGATAACCCAGGAACGGATGTCCATTTATCATCGCAATAAACATCGATGCCTTCCAATTGGGTTTGAACCTGGTATCGCAATTGCGTTTCTTGAGGTGTCATCGGTAATAAATTACTTTCCCATGCTTTAAATCCTCTTGTATGTAATTTTTCAATCATTTCATCCAAACGATCTTGCGGACGTTTCATCAATGGTCCATCTACAAATGGTTTGACAATGGGTAATCGTACATCTTTTTCTTTTTCTGTTTTTGGATCTTTTTCTTTTTTCACTGTACTTAATTTCACATCATCATGAAATAAATGATCCCAAAATGGTTTCCACAAACGACGTTTTCGTTCCATTGCCATGTCCCATTTTGGCAACGTCCCAACATTCCCTTTGTATTTTACAGAACCAATTGTAAAATCCAATCTCCCTGTTAATTTTTTAATTCTAGTAGCTGCGGAGTGGCCACTAAAAACAGTTGATATGACTAAAAACACTAAATGTATTCCTACTACTGTATTTAGCAGGTCGCCCCAAACCTGTCCTTTTGGATTTTCACTCGCATATGCCACAATTGTAATAATAGGGCAAAATAATAAAACCATACGGCACGTTTGATCTAGAAAATCATTAAATGCGTTGATAAAAGGGCGTTCTTTACATGCGAAATATAAATAAAATACCAAGATAAAAATAGCAAAACTTGCTTGTATGATTGAACGTACGTGGGAATCTTCCGTCATTAAATTATCAAAAAACCATGCGGTCAATGTCACTGCTGGAATAATCTGAATAAATTTAAACCACATCACATATGTTTTAAAATGTGCCCATTTTTCTTCGTACATTTCATATAGGTAGACATATGGATTGTCTCCAAGCCTAGCAATTTCACGTGCATATACTGCACTGGTAAATTCCTCCACGCCACCTTCATCATTGAACCATACAGGTTTCGTACAAAGTTCCATTTGTTTTCTCACCTCTTCATTGTAATTTGGCGTACCTAATTGTGGTGGGTCTTTATACGGATGCTTTGGATCATCTGGCTCAATTGGTTGTGGCCTAAATGCAACAATTACCCTTGACATTTGACGTGGAAAACGTATTGTGATCATAATAACAACAATTATCGATAGCAATACATGTATTAAATGCCCTTCGTTGTTCCAACATGAACCACCAAGCGTTTCTACCGTATTTCCACCAAATGTTGTAGTAAATGCAGCACTTTTTGTTATGGTCATCCTTTCATGTGAAGTTTCCAATATTGTTCCCTCCGGTAAACCACCTTTATTTGGTAACGATGGCAATAATTGTTGTCTCACCTCTAAACATAATGTATTACCTTTTGATAAATAACCAAATATTGGCTCCGCATCGGCTATATTTGTCCCGGTAGCATTGTCAAAATGGAAAGTCTCGCATTTAAATCGTGCATATGCATATTTATCCGCACACCATATCATTTGGATTGCATTTCGACTTACTGGTGCATAGATCGATGTCATTAAAAATAATAAATATTTCACTTTACGATATCGACTACCGCCATCTTTTTGATTTTGTTTCTTCCAATCAAATTTCCTCGCTTTTACCTCCACATTTAAACCAACTTTACTTATATCTTTACCAACGTCTTGTTTAAAAAAATTCAATACCATTACTAATGCTAATATGGCAATGACTGTAATAATCCACCACCATGCTAAGTTGGAAATGGAAATAGCATATTTTAATAAATCACTTACAGCTAATGACATAATTTTCGCAATTGTACCGAAAAATTCTTCAAAGACTACTGGAAAGCTAATACATTCTACTAAAATACCTAAAATTTGATAAAAATCACGTACAATTTCAAATTTAGCTAAATCAAATGGAATATATTGTGTCACTTTGCTACATAAATCTACTGCTTCACCCATTGCATTCTGTACCGCTGGAGTGGCGACGAAGTCCATTACTTTATCAGTGCCATCATCTATTACATTGGTTACAGAGGTAAAATCAATATCTGGTATTTTAATATTTACTGGAAATTCAAATTCTTCCACATTGATATCTTTCACTGCTGCTAATGCTTGCCCCAATACTACATGGCTTTGTTCCGATATTTTAGTTGACATTGTTGCACCGACAACGGCTCCTACTTTACCTGCAGTTGTAGCTGCCTCCTTTACATCATCTTTTGCAATGGCTGCATTGTGAGCAAGCATAGTGCCAGTTTCCTCTGCTTGTGTACCAAGTGTTTGACCAGCATTTATAGCGGCATTGCCAGCAATTTTACCTGCGTTCACAGCATTATTGCCAACAGTTCTACCAGCATTCACAACATTATTGCCAACAGTTCTACCAGCATTCACAACATTATTGCCAACAGTTTGTCCTGTATTTAAAGCAGCTGTACCGACGGTTTGTCCTGTATTCAAAGCAGCTGTACCAAGAGTAGCACCAAGGGCACCTGCTTGTTTTGCAGTTGTTGATGCAGTATTGATAACGTTATTACCAACATTTGTTGCACCTTCTGTAATAGCACCTTGATTTGCCGCTATATAGTTTGACATATTACTTGCCATTTCAATACCATTTTGTGCTATATTTTGTCCTTCTTGAACAATATTTTCCGCTGTTTCTTTCGCACCTTCCATTTTTCATGCAATGTCACACAAGTTCACCCACAACAAATGTATATGTATATCGTACTATTTTCTTTAAATTTGTTATTAAAAATAATAATATAATATGTAATTTAGTCAAAAGAAGGGTATTATATATGATGATACTACTACTACTACTACGATCTATCTGTATATACTAAACAAGTTAGATCAGAAAAAAAGAAAGATGAAATACAATGCGTTCCGAAATATAATAATAATAATAATAATAACAATAGTAAACAGTGAAAATATACAATGAACAAACTATTTTGCCACTTCACACTTTATATTAAGTATACACGACCGCTCTTCCCACTTTAACTTACATAAATAAATTTTATTAATTCAATTTTTACTAATAACGGGTGCGTGAACAACGTAATGGATGCCCGGCATCCGGTGATCGATATTAATTAAGGATAATAGGCTTTGTATATTTAATATACATTATATTACACTTTATACTCCATATTATCCTATTATTATTATATTTCCGATTTTTATGTTGTCACAGCATACTACAGTATCGTCTTAATCAATCTCATTATAGAATATTATATATATTTTATCCTTAAACAAAGAAATATTTCCGTGTGTGAAAATTTGGTCAAAAAATATATGAAGGGCAAACGAGTGGATGTTGCACTCCAATGCTGTGTCCCTATTAAACCTAAGTATCATAGTAGATGTGTTCTAGATTCTATAGATAGAGCCGCAAAGCAACAAACAACCAAAATGGATTAAAAAATCACAAAAACTTTCTTCACAAAGTTTTTAATTTCATTAATTTTTTTTTTATATAAAAAAATATATAATTTTATTTAACACTTTTCTATATATGCATATATAATATAATACATATATATACCTTTCGTCGCGCAAAATGATATTTCTAAATATACATACTTGGAATACAATCATCTTCCCCTTTACGTGCTTCTTCCAATTGTTCAGTAAGTAACTTCATTTTATCATGGCATAAATTTTTATCATATGCACGTCCTTGTTTTTCTTTTTCCAATGATGCATCTTTTTTCGTTGCTTCCTCTTGTAATTTAGTCAATTCATTTTTATTTTCATATTGGATTTTTTTAATATCCGTTTCTTTGTTTCCTACTTCTGCTTTCAATACACGATCATGTTTTGATTTCAATGCATTTAATTCTTTTTCTAATTTCAATACGTTTGCTTTTAATTCTTTAATTTCTGCATTATCCACTGCTTTTGTCACTTTCATTGTACCTTTTGCTTCTTCTTCACCTTGTTTATATTTTACATTTAAACCATTTAATTTCTCATTTTCTGTTTTCGATGTTTTTAATTTATATTCCAATGCATCTTTCTCTTTTTGCAATTGTTTGCTTCCATCACTTAAATTACGTTTATATTTACTTTGTTCCTCATCACGTTGTTTAGTTAATTTGTTTAATTCACTTTGAGATGCTTTTAATTTGGTATCTAAAGCTGCAATTTGTTCATTTTCTTTTTGCAATTTATCGATTTTACCACCAAGTACACCAATCTCTTTATTCAATTGTGTAATTTTATATTCATAATCTTTATTGGAAGTACCTTGTTTATAGCTATTATCTTTTAACTTTTTGGTTAATTTAGTAATTTCCTCATTTTTCTCCGTATTATCTTTCTTATGCGCCTTTGTCTCTTTATTAATAGCGCTTTCTTTATCTTTTACTTGAGTTTGTAAATTTGCAATGGATTTATCAGTGCTTGTTTTTAATGTCTTTAAATTACGTTCCGTCGTATCTAATTTAGATTTCAATTTCTTTAATTCTTGTTCTAAATTATAAGTTGATGTTTTCAATTTTTTCTCTGATACATCTACAACATTCTTCGCACTTTGTAATGTTTCATATGATTTTTCTTGTTTTTCTAATTTTGCTTTCAAGTTAGCAACATCTTTTTCCAATTGTTTCACTCGCCCATCTGCATTTCCACCAACATTCTTTAATTTAGCAATTTCATCTAACAATTCTTTGATTTTTTGTTTTTTCTTTGCAATTTCTTTCGTTTGCGTATCAATAGTTGCTTTAGATGTTTTTAATTCACCATTTGCTGTTGATAAATTATATTCCACTTTTTTTAATTTTTGCTCTAAATCATATTTGTCTTTTGTTAATTTATCTTTCTCGGCTGATAATGTAGCAATTTTCTTTGTTTGCGTATTAATAGTTGCTTTTGATGTTTTTAATTCACCATTTGCTGTTGATAAATTATATTCCACTTTTTTTAATTTTTGCTCTAAATCATATTTGTCTTTTGTTAATTTATCTTTCTCGGCTGATAATGTAGCAATTTTCTTTGTTTGTGTATTAATAGTTGCTTTTGATGTTTTTAATTCACCATTTGCTGTTGATAAATTATATTCCACTTTTTTTAATTTTTGCTCTAAATCATATTTGTCTTTTGTTAATTTATCTTTTTCGGCTGATAATGTTTGTGCTTTTGCATTCAAAGCATCGTATGCTTTAACTTGCTTTTGCAATGAATTTTCCTTCTCTTTTACCAAACCATTTGCAGCATCAATTCTATATTGTGCTTGTTTTCTATCTTCTTTTAATTTCTTAACTTCATTCTTTAAGTTTTCAATAGTTGTTTTTAATTCTTTCTCAGATGCTTGCAATGTTTTAATTTGTGCTTTTAATTTCTTAATTTCATCATCTCGTTTATTTACATCTTTTTGTAATTGAGATGAAGATGCACTTGCTGTTTGCTTCAACTTTGCAACTGCTGCTGTCTCCGCAGCAAGCGATGATTCTAGATTTTTGATTTTCTTTTTCAATTCTACAATTTCGGCATCACGAGCTTCAATTGTCTTAACTTTAGCTTCAATTGTCTTAACTTTTGCTACCATTTCTTCTTTTGCTGTGGATAATGCAGCTTTGCTTACTTTTGCTTCAGATTGTGCTTCCTTTTTCTTTCGGTTGCACTGCTTCAATTCATCAGACAGGTCACTTTTTTCTTTTTTCAAACGTTTAATTTCATCTTGCAACTTCGTCAATTGCTTTTCATTACCAGATTGACCAGCAGCTAATTGTGATTCTTTGTATTTAATAGCTTTCAATTCTTTTTTCAAAGCAGCAATCTCTTTCTCCAATTCAGTAATACGTGTCTTTTTTGTAGCATGTGCAGCTTTTTCTTTCTTGTAATAATTTGTTTGCGTAAGGGCATTTTGCTTGGATTTTTCTTCCGCCGTTTTTGCCTCCGTTAATAAACGTCCATGTTGATATTTTGCATTTTTCATATCTGTTTCCAACAAACTATATTGCTTCACTTGCGTATTATATTTGATTTGCAATTTGTTGAATCGATCATCATCTTCTTGTTTATTAGAGTCATCTCCTAGTAAAAATATTTTACCACATAACAATGCTATTAATAATATCAACAAAGCTAATAACCAACATAAATTACTACGTTCTTTTGTTTTATCCTTTAATTCCACTTTTAATTTTTCAATCTGCTCATCATTTGCTGGTGGGCGATCATTCTCAGGTGGTTTACTTTTTGATTTTTTTTGTTGCGTAGTCACCTTATTAAAGTTTTCGTCTTCTTCTTCTGGCATTGGTCTATTTTTCAATCTTTCATTTTCCTCTTTCAAATGTTTTATTTCATTTTCTAAATGGTCTACATCATGGCTTTTTTCTTTCAATTTTTTTATTTCATCGTCTTTCTCTCCAACAGTATTTTTTAAATTTTTATTACTTTCCTTCGCATTCTTAAGTTCTTCCTGCAAATTATTTACTTTTTGCTTATGCTGTTTGCTTTGATTTTGTGCATTGGATGCTTCAGATTTTAATTTTTTTTGTTGTTCTTTTAACTCTTTTAATTTCTTTTCTGAATCTTTCATCGTTTTTTCCAATGATTCCTTAGCTTGCATATGTTTCTTTGCACTTGCTTCGTGTGACTTACGCTCTTGCTCTGCCTTCTTCAAGTCTTTTTTCAATTTCGCTTTTTCCTCATCGTGTTGTTTTGCTAATTTGCTATGTGACTCTTTATGCTCATTGACTTTGCCCCCAATTTGCATAAGCTGATCTCTTAACTCTTCGATTTCATCGTCTTTTTCACCAAGTTGAGCTTTTTGATTTTCGATTTCATCGTCTTTTTCACCAAGTTGAGTTTTTTGATTTTCAACTTCTTCCTTTTGAGTTTTGACTTCTTGTTCTAAAACTTCGTTTATTTCCGTACTATTCTTAAATTGCTCTTCGACTTTTTCTTTCATGGTTTCTAGATTTTTATTGTCAACTGCAAGCTTTTCCCTTTCCGCTTCAGTGTCTCCGAGTTGCTTATTCAATGCTTCTTTTTCTTGTTCTTTTTCTTTGATTTGTTTCTTCAACGCTTCAAGTTGCTTATTTAAATCATCGAAATCTGCATCTGCATTTAATGTTTTATTGCGGAAATCTTCTTCCATTTGGCGTAACTCTTCTTCACGATGATTCTTTGCATCTTCTGCATCTTTGTATAATTTATCTGCTTTTTTCACATCATCTTCTTTCATTAATACTTGATTTTGAGCATCGTTAATACTTTTCGTTAACTTTTGCAATTCCTTTTTTAGCTCTGCAATTTCTTCTTCTTTTTGTTTATTATCTAACGTTACAAGATCATATCGTTTTGAGGCATCGTCCAACCGAGTTTCCAATTGGCCTTGCTCCTCCATCGCTAAATCCAATAGCCGTCTTTCCTCTTTTTCTTTTTGATCCAAATTCTCCAATTCGGATTTTAATCCTTCATTTAAAAGTTTCCATCGAGCATCTTCTTCCCTCAATTTCTTTTGCAACGATTTTTGTTCTTCTTGGGCTTTGTCGGCATCTGCTTTATGGGCTATTTTTTCATCTTGCAATTGCTTGCTCAAACGCGCTTTCACGGCATCCATCTCTTTATCGCTTTGTACAATGCGTGCTTGCAATCGCTTAATTTCTGCATCTCTTTCTTGTGAGGATTTATTGCCTTTCTCATTGCTTTCTAGCAATCGTTTTAGCTGTTCCTTTAAATCAGTATTTTCACTCTCTTTGTCCTCCAGTAAACCTTCCACTTCGTTACGTTGATTGACAAGGTCATCTTCACGTTTTTTACCATCGTCTATGTCTTTTCGTAAACGTTTCAAATTATTATTTAATTCTGCTTCCCGTTTCTTTTCCTCTTCTAATTTTGATTCCAATTCTTTTTTGCGTTGTTCCATTGCTAATTGCGCTTTGCTGTGCATTGCCTCTTCTTCCTCCAATTGTTTCTTATGCTTGTCGCGAATATCGTTTAACATGATGTCTGATTTTTTCAATTGTTCCTCCGATCGTGCAATTTCATCTCTATCATCTTGGTGAATTTTTGTATTTTTTGCTTCTTTATCCGCCATCATTTTCTTTAAACGTTCTAGTTCATCTTGCAATGCGGCATTGTTAGACAATTCATCATTCAGATGCGTTTCAATTTCATCTTTCTTCTGGGTAATTGCTTTTAATTTTAACAAATCTTCTTTATGCGCCCCTTGTTCCATTTCAAGTTCTTTCTTTAGATTTTCCTCAATTTCTTTAACTTTAGCCTGCGTGACAGCTAGCTCTTTGTTCAAATTTGCTTCTTTGCGCCTTGCATCACGTTTCATTTCATCCGTCATTTCCTTGTTATGCAAACGTTCATTTTTCAATTCCCCAATCTTGCGCAATAGTTTCTCAACAACTCCACGCTCCTTATCTAAACGTCGCTTTACTTGGGTTCTACCCATCTCCAGGCGTCTTTCATTGTCCAGCTCTTCATTCAGGCTTTGCTCTAACTTTTTAATTTTCTCTGTTAAATTTTGTTGCATTTCCTCGCCTTTTTTCAAATGATCTTCCAATTCCGCCGTTTTCATATCAGCTCTTTTTTTTTCTTCTCTTCTTGCTTTCTTTTCCTCCTTTAATGCCTTTTCAAGATCTTGACGGATCAAATCGATTGTTTGATTGCTTTGTTGGAGTTGGTCTTGCAAATTTTTTTCCATCTCTTTTTCTTTTTCAATCTCCTCGGATGATTTATTTGCTTGATCTTGCATTTGCTTTTTTAATTTTTCTAACTCCTCTGCTAAAAATTTACTTTCCTCACGCTCTTGATCTAAATTTCGTTGCAATATACCACGTTTACGTTCAATCTCTTCCTCTTTTTCTTTTTCCAACGCTAGCTCTTGTTTCAAACGTTTTTGCTCTTCTGCGTGTTTTTCACGTTCTGCTTTTAATAATGCAGCATCTTTATCCACCAATTGTTTTTGTTTTTCTTTTTCAAATTCTAATTGGCGTCGTAGTTCCTCGTGCGCATCGTGTAATTCCTTTCGCTGTCTTTCTGCATTTGCATGCATTTCTCTTGCAGCACTTTTCTGCTTTTCATTTTGTGAATTAGCTGACATTACTTTGTCAAGTTGATTGGAGGTCATCTCCGCTTCACTTTCTGCTGCTTCTAAGTCGCGTTTGTATTGATCTAATTCATCTTTTAAACGTTGAATTTCAAGCTCTGATAAACGTTGCTTTTCATTGGCCATTGCAACTTCCTTTGCTTCTTTCTCCTTCAACGCTTCTAGTTGATCTTTCAACGTATTTGTTAAACCATGTTGGACATTGATTTTTAATTCCAGCTCTGCTTGTTTTTCCATGGCAAGACGTTGTTGCTCTTTTGACTTATTTTTGCTAGCCTCCACATCGTTTTTGGCATCTTGTAGCTCTGATTTTAACACTTCCTGTTCTTTTTTCTCATCTTGAATTAGTTGTTCTAATTGCTCTTTTTTGTCATTGAAATTTTCAATATCTTTTTGATGTGCTGCTTTTTCTTCTTCTAATAATTTTGCTAAACGTCCTTCTGTATCACTTAAGTTTGAATTTGCCATTAACAATTGCGCTTGCAGTGCTTCTTTTTCCTTTGCAGCATCATTCAATTCTTGTTTTGATTGCTTTGATTTATTATTCAGTATTTTTTGTAACTCATCAATGCGACCTTCAAGTGATTTGCAATTGCTTTTGTTTGCAGCTAGTTCTACTTCCAGGGCAGCGCGTTTATGCTCGGTAACTTCATATTTACTATGTTCTGCTTCATATTGCTCCAAGAGTTGGCGTTGTCTATCCCTCTCAGCTGCTATGGTTTCATTTGCGATGTTGCGTTCATTATCCAGATCTTTCATGGTTTTTTCTAATTGCTCTTTCAGACTTAGGCGTTTTTTACCAAGTTCTTTAATTTGCTTTTGCAATTCTTTTTCTTTCTCTTCTGCTGCTTTTCTTAATTCAGCATCGGATTGCTTTTGCATCTCTCTAGCAGCACGTAGTTGAACTTCAAGGTCATTCCGTTCATGTTTCTCAGCATCTAATTCTGTTATAAGTTTTTCCCTTTCGTTGATTGCATTTGTATGAAACTTTTCCTCCTCTGCTAAACGTGCTTCCATGTCTGCTTTGTATTTTCTAAATTCTTCCGCATCTTTTTCATGCGCTGCTTTTTCTTCTTTTAATAATCTTGCCAATTCTCCTTGCGTATTTTCAAGCGCATCGTTAGCAAGTTTCAACTTCTTTTCCAATGCTTTTACATCTTTGACATTTTGATCATGTTCTTTTTTTGATATGGAATCTTTGTTTTTAATTTTACTTTGCAAATCATCAATTTGATCTTTTAACTCTTTGCAATCCGATTTATTGTTTTGTATAACAATTAATAATTGTGCACGCTCTGCTTCTACTTTCGCTAATTTCTCATGTTCATTTTGAAATTGTTCCATTGCTTGTTGTTGCTCTTGCTGCGTATGGGCTAATTGATCATTTGTACTTTTCTGTTCATTTTGCAATGTTTCAATCTCCAATTTCAAACGTATTTGTAATTCGTTTCGTTGCTTGTTTAAATCTGCAATGGCAACTTGCAATTCTTTCTCTTTTTCTTCTGCTGCATTTTTTGCAGCTGCGCTTGACTCCGTTTTAACAGCTTCTCGTGCCATCAACAGCTCTGCTTGCAATCCATGGCGTTTTTTCCTTTCATCTTCTAGTTCATTTAAAAACTGATCACGTTCTTTTTCCGTGTTTTTCAAGGATTTGTCTTTTTCACTTAATTTCGTTTCCGCTTGCTCGTGATATGCATATTCTGATTTCAACTTGTTTTCCAACTCCATTTCACGTTTCTTGGACTCTTCAATATCCTTTTGGTGTGCAGCTTTTTCTTCTTCTAACAATTTTGCTAAACGTCCTTGGGTATCTTCTAATGAGCCATTTGCTAATAATAATTTAGCTTGCAATTCTTGCTTTTCCTGTTCCGCTTTTTCTTTTTCAGCAGCAGATTGTGTTTTAGTAGAATCTAATGATGCTTGAAGAGCATCAATACGTCCTTCTAAATCTTTACAATTATCTTTCTTTTGCTGTAAAATGATGATTAATTGAGCACGTTCACCTTCCAATTTTTCCAATTTTTCATGTTCATCTTGAAACTTTTGCATGGCTGCTTTTTGATCTTTTTGCGATTGTGCTAAACGAGAATCTGTTGCAGATTTTTCTGCATTTGCCTTTTCCATTTGCGAAGCTAATTGCATATTTAATTCACTTCGTTGTTTACTCAATTTATTCATTTTTTCTTGCAATTCTTTTTCTTTCTCCGCAGCAGCTTTTCTTGCAGCAGCATCTGCTTCTAATGTTTTCGCTTCCCGTGCCATTAATAAAGCAGCACTTAATTCTGCCCTACGTTTCCGTTCGTTTTCTAGATCTTGCAATAATTGATCACGTTCTCTTTCTGTTACCATCAATGATTTGTCCTTATCACTTAATTGTGCATCCAACTGGTTACTTTTCGTTTCGTATATTTCATGCTCTTTCGTTTCAATCGCTAGTTTTTTACGCAAAGCTTCAATTTCAGCAGCATTGTCTGCATTTGTTTTTACCTCTTCTGTATCAGGTGCCATCAAGTTCATTGCAGCTGCAATTTGATTGTCTGGCTGTTTCCTTGGAGGTGGTGTTCGTTTCGGTGGCGGTGCTTTGTTAAATACGGGTGGTGGTGGCAATCCAGGTGGTGCAAATGCTGGTGGTGGTGGTTCCTCTTTCTTCATTTCTGGATCTTTTCCATATTTAATTGGAAGTTGTGGAATAGTGAAATAATAATTAAATTGAGGTGCAGGTGTTGGATCAAGTTTTCCAGCTTTTTGTGCTTCGTTAATTTGATCTTGTAATTTTTTCTTTTCCTTCTCTGCTTCTTCCCGTTGTAATTTTGCTTGGCGATATTGTAAATCCAATTGCTTACGATATTTATCCCGTTGTTTTTTTAAATTTTTAATACTCCATTTCAATTCATCTGGTTTTAATGTTTTTGGTGGGAATTCAATTAAACGTTTCAGTTCACCATCTTTTTTCTTTAATTTATCTTGCAAGTCTTTCAACTTCCGTGCTAAGGCTTGTTCCCGTTTTTGTGTTATTTCCAATAAAACATTTTGTTCACCTAAAATTTTTTTCACTTTTACCAATAAACGTTTCATTGGTGTATCATCATCTGATGGTGGTGGTAGTGCAAATGCTGGTGGTGGTGGAAGATTCATTTTCGTCGTCGTTTTCGTCGTCGTCGTCGTAGTGGTGGTTTTTTTCACTTTACCGTCTACACCTTTGATTTTTAATTTATTCATTTGATTCAATTTTTTCATTTTTTGGTATAATTCAACTTCTTTACCAACACGTTCATGTGCAAAATTTTTATTTTTACCTCGTTTTAAATGATATTCCGTCAATGCAAAATCCACTTCTTGATATACGGTTTCTCCCATTCCATCGGAAATTGCAACAACGTGAATACCAGGCAAACCTTTATCAATTTGTTGTTGTGTAAATAAATAATCACAAATTGTACCTTCTTCCCATATCTCTGTACCATCTTTTTTAAATGATATTTCTGTTGTTGTATCACCACCAGTAAATTCTAATAAATAACGCAATTTACCATTAATTGCTAATGTTAAACCTTCAACCCATGCTTTTGCTTCTTTTTCACTTGGACAACGAAAACGTGCATCGGAATGATGTACATCGTGTATGATAAATTGTTTACGATTTTTCTCATCGTGTGCAATGTCTGTAATATCTTTAAATTCAAAATAATTGCCTTTTTTACGTGCTTCTTCCATTAAATGTTCACGTCGTATCTGTTCGTTTCCACGAAGTTTTTTGGTCATATGAATCCAAAAAAATGTTTTTAATCCAAACTTACCTTGAGATGGTACCCAACAATTTCGTGTTTTCCAGTTACCACCACCAAACATACCCGATTTACGTTGTTTCTTTTCCAAATCTTTGCCAGTGCATATTAATTGCCTTGCATTTTGCACGGTTGTTTGGTAATCCTTGTCGTAGATATGTGGCAATTCACGTTTTTGATTTAATGTTGGATCAGACATAATTTTGTATATAACAACTTCTTGTTTTTTTTTTTTTTTTAGCTAAATATATATATAAGATATATAATTATCTAATCTTTCCTATTATATAATATATATATACTTTATGATAAACTAAAATTATAAATATATATATATATATAATATAAGTTGTTTTTTGTTGTGTAAACCTTGTTTCAATAACAATATATGTATATATATGTT
>LT649468.1:0-24312 GCA_900128395.1 Stramenopiles sp. TOSAG23-2 | reverse complement strand
ATACGAATTAACATGAAAAATATGAATTGCAAATTATTAAAAATATTGTTGTTGAATCTATGCATCATATATTCATCGATTGTACATGCACAGCAATTGAAAGCAAAAGTAATATCTATTACATTACCAAATGGAAAAACGAAAAAAATAGCTAATGCACCTAAGAATAATCAATATGATAGAACGTTATTGAATTTAAGAGCAAAAGCTAGAAAATTACCTGGTAGTAAAGGTAGTCCATCGCCATCTCCAAGTCCTGCCCCTGCCCCTGCGCCTGCTGCAGCTCCTGCTGTAAACTGCGCTGGTTCATGGTCATCTTGGTCGACCTGCAGTGGTAGTACACAAAGTAGAACATATACGGTAACAACACAACCAAGTAATGGTGGTACGGCATGTCCATCATCACCAGAATCACAAAGTTGTACTGATCCTGTAAATTGTGCTGGTTCATGGTCCTCCTGGTCGACTTGCAGTGGCAGTACACAAAGTAGAACATATACGGTAACAACACAACAAAGTAATGGTGGTACGGCATGTCCATCATCACCAGAATCACAAAGTTGTACTGATCCTGTAAATTGTGCTGGTTCATGGTCATCTTGGTCGACCTGCAGTGGTAGTACACAAAGCAGAACATATACGGTAACAACACAACCAAGTAATGGTGGTACGGCATGTCCATCATCACCAGAATTACAAAGCTGTACTGATGCTGTAAATTGTGCTGGTTCATGGTCCTCCTGGTCTTCTTGTAGTAGCAGTACACAAAGTAGAACATATACGGTAACAACACAACCTAGTAATGGTGGTACGGCATGTCCATCATCACCAGAATCACAAAGTTGTACTGGCAATCCTGTAAATTGTGCTGGTTCATGGTCAACATGGTCCACATGTAGTAGTAATTCACAAAGTAGAACATACACCGTATCGACACAGCCTAGTAATGGAGGTACAGCCTGTCCAAGCTCCCCAGAAACACAATTTTGTGGAACAACTACTGCATCGCCAACAATTGCATCACCAACAACAGCTTCCAGTGGTACATCTTCTCAAGCATTAGTGCAGACAAGTAAACAGGTTATTAATTGGGATTATATGGTTCCAGCAGGTGCAAAATGGTTCAATGTTTCTGAGATGCCATTAGTACATTGTGAAATTGGTCAGACAGTTGAAATTAGTTGGACGAATACAAATATTCAACATGATGTTCATGAGGTATACAGCTATCCAACTTATATCGATTGTGATTTCTCCATCAGTGCAAAACGAACTGATGTTGGTAATAGCGGAAATTTTACATTCAAATGTGAAACCATGGGTACCAGATTTTTCTCATGTAATGTTGGTAAAGCATGTTCGGAAGGTAAACAGAGAATTCGTGTACATGGTATTGATACTCGTAAAACAAGTTCCATTTCCCAAGCAGGTGGTTCCACGTTAGCAGAGTATATGAAAGCATCCGTTAAGGTATACAAAGGTGATACTACTGCGATACCGGAAAGTAATGCAAATACGTTGGAACAAATGCTTTTGTCCATCGCATCTAATTCACCTTTATCTTGTTCAGATTGGTTGATTCCATCGCATTTGAGTAATACCACATGTTTAGGTTATGTATATACTGATTTAGGTGTATTATATCGACAACGTGCATCAAGTGATTTGGATAAATCAAAAATGTATTATGACAAAGCATTGCAATTAATTCCAAATTTTTGCCTTGCTGAGTCATATTTAGTGGAGTTACAAATCAAGAAAAACGACAAGGCTGCCGCTGATAAACAATTTGAAATTGCATGTAAAGCATGTGGGAAATCAGATCTTGACATGGAAATTATCCGTATGGCATATCAAGAAAAAGGATGGTCATTACCACCAAGTAGTGATTGCAACCCATCGAAACAAAATATTGCTGTGAACGAAAAAACGGATAAGGGATTGCGCGGTTCAAATGTATTCTTTGGCTATATTTATTTTGTTTGTTTGTGGAGTTCTCTTATATTCATGAATTTTTAAAATAAAACAATATATATATTGATGAAGCAATACCTCTCCAATTATTCGTTCCGCTATTAATGATTCGCTCCGTCCATAATAAAAAAAGCAGACATATTTTATCCATAAAAGTGATGCGCCTACACAGCACTATATTATAGTGTAATACCCAATACAACTTGTGCACTTGTAGTAATTTCACGTTTTGAAAAAAAATTTATTAAAAATATGGTATATTTATACATATATATATTAACTAATAATTCATACATATACTTATTGAACAAAGTTATTATCTCACTTCTTTGATTTCCATTTAAAAAGTTCCATTATCATCTATTATATTATTCATCTTTCCGTCTATCTACAATCGTCTCCGATATGAAATTTGGAAACCGGATTCGGGAAGAACGATATGAACCATGGGCAAAGAAATATTTACAATACAATGCTTTAAAAAAAATAATATCTCTCATATCAACAGCAAAAGAAAAAAAAGATAAAACAAATACGGCAACAAAAGAAGAAGTTAACTATAAATTACGGGATAGTTTGTTTGAAGACAAATGGACATTTATCAGCACATTTTATGGTGTTAAAGATGGAAATGTTAAAACAGGTAAGGATATCAACACAGTTTCTGTTGATGCACTTTCAAGTTACTTTTTTCATATTCTTGATAATGAACTAGTCAAAACAATTACTTTTTCAGATCAAAAATCAAAAGAAATTAATAGGCAAATGACCTCTTCTAGAGTTGCAAAAAATAGGAAACAACAAGTTGATGCAATGCATTTGAGTGCCATTTTAATATCATTTGTTGAATTAAATTATACTGGATTTTATAAAATATTGAAGAAATTTGACAAGAATAATGATACAAACACTCTTCTCAATTTTATGGAAAAAGTTGATCATGCTACTCAAAAAATGAATAGCTCTAGTGCCAAGAAGACGGAGAAAGAAGAAGCAGAACAACGGACAATATTATCGAAGAACTTAAGGAAAAAAATTAAGGAATCAAGTAAGAATGCAACGAAAAACATTTTAATGGCAATACGGGTGGGACAGAATGCTATGAGTGCGTTAGATTTATCGTTGACAGGGGCGGAAAAAAGTGAAATGCGTGAAGGAATAGCAGATAAAGTTGCACCAATTATTAATCCATTAATAATTAAGAGTTCAATATCGTCTTCTGATGGTGGCGATGATGGTAAAAATAATGGTGGTGGTGGCGATGATGTAAAAAACAAGGAAATTAGTGCAAACAGTAATATGGTAGAGCTATATGGTGATATTAAAATGAATGATAGTGAACTTTTGGAAATTACGACTCGAAATTTAGAAATTATGCAAGTAAAAGTTGATACATTTGCCTCTTTGCTGAAAATATTCGCGCTTCAAGTTTCACAATTAGATCCTGAAATGAGTGAAGGCTTATTACAACTGTTAAATACACACAAAATGCTTTTCTCTAATTTTGAGGAAAGTCAAGTTGAGGAAACGCAAATTGATGGTGGAAAGATAGACAGTAGCGACACAGAAACTGATGTAGAAAATAAATATGAACAAAAACTTAAGCAAAATACAAAAAACACTAATAATAATAATAATAGTCCATTATCCGCATTGAAACAAGAAATTGTTAATACTTTAGAACGTGGGTATCATAGTACTGATAGTTCCTTCTCCAATAATAACAGTAGTAGTGATGTCGACATAGTAGTAAATACAAACCAATCAGAAAAGGCAACCAAAGAACGAAAATTTAGTGAAGTTATAAATGAAGCAAATTTTAACGAAGGGGTTACTTTTATAGATATTTGCAAACTTTGTGTAAACTCTTGTTGTACTGTGTATTACAACAGTGTTTTCTACTGGATTTGGGAGTACGATTTCAAAAAAAACTTATTAGCGGATTTCAATGCTTCTTTAGCTATATCAATGGTTGGTATACCTCAAAGCATTGCCTATAGCAGCTTGATTGGAATTGCTCCTGAATATGGTTGTTATTCCGTCATTTTTCCTGCGTTGATATACGGTATGTTTGGTTCTTCAAAAAAAGTTGCAGTAGGTCCAATGAGTATTCCCGCGTTATTAATAGGCGCAATGGTAGATGAACTACTAGTCGATTCTGCTGCTTCAGAAGATAAGGCAACTTACGTATTTGGAATGACTATATTGACAGGTTTTGTTTTAATTTTATTGGCAATTTTGCAAATTGGTGTGATCACAACTGCCTTAGTGTCACGCCCTGTTTTAAAAGGGTTCTCAGCTGCGGCAGCTGTAGTTGTTATTCTTTCCCAACTCAAACATGTATTTGGAATATCATCTGGAAAAAAAGGGACAACAATTCAGAGTGCGCTGCCAAATATAATTACAAAATTGCCAGAGACAAATATGTTAATCGTCTTTTATTCCCTCATAGGATTTTTGTTTTACATGGCATTGAGATATTGTAAAAATGCAAATAAAATAGTACCACGTATGAAGTCAAAATCATCATCAGTAGAATCAACAGCTTCTTCTTCATCATCATCATTTATTCCTGTTGCAGCTGTTGATAACAATAAAATAGAGGAGGGGCAACTACAGCAATCATCGTTTAGCCCTTTGAAAAAGGGAAACAAAAATTATATGCAAACAAAGAGCCAAAGAATATGCTCCAATTGCTTTTCGATTTGCCACCCTATCGTAATCTTATTGATTGTCGGTATTTTGTTTGGTGCAAGTGCATGCCAATTTGTGCCTTTTACTACGAACGGAAATGATAATAATAGCAACAGCGTAGACATTAATTTACCAAAAGCCCTAGGCAGAGGGGCATCTTTGCCTTATCATGTATATCAAGAATCAATTCAATCTTTTAAATGTCAACATAGTACAACTATAGACATTGAGTACAAAGCTACTGGTAGTGGAGATGGAATTAGTAGCATACTTCAGAACGAAGTTGATTTTGCCGGTACAGACGTCAAAATATCAAATTCCTCGCTTATTAAATACAATGTGACAAACAAGGGTGATATTATATTAATACCGACCATGGCTACTTCTGTATGTGCATTTGCAAACGTTTTCCCTGATATAATATCTGTTGACAAGGCTACAAGCAAAGAGACTCCAAGATTAGTTTTACGCCCGAAAACGATTGCACGTATATTTCGCCGCAATATTACGAGGTGGGATCATGATACGATACAACGAGAAAATCCAAATCTAGCACATTTATTACCAAGTGTTGGTATCAAAATGATTGTGCGAAAGGATGGGTCAGGAACGACATCAATATTTACTGAAGCGTTATCATTGTTTGATACTGATTTTCATGAGACAATAGGTTTTGGGAAAACAGTCAATTGGAATGCAGGGAGAAAAGAAACAGATGGAAATGACATTACTTTAGCAAACTATAATCAGGGTGTTATAGATTTTGTTGATAAAACACCATTTTCAATAGGATATGCAGTTTCCGGGGATGTTGAAGTGAAAAATAGAAAATTGCATTGTATTTCTATATTTGATGTTGGAAATAATCCTATTATCCCAAACAAAATTTCAGTCCAAACAGCAATTGATGCAACGGAAAACAACGGAAAAGATAAATTGTCTTTAATGTCACAGACTGTTTTAAATACGCCAGAAGCTTGGCCAATTTCTAGTTATACATTTTTTGCACTATGGAATGGGAAAAAGTTACGAAATGGGATACAAACTTGCAAAGAACGTTTGGCTGTTTTGCATTATATGAAATGGTTTTACTCTGCTACAATTAATGAAAATATTGCTGATAATCTCAATTTTATTACTTTACCGAAAGAACAACGTGAAAATATTGTAAATAAATTATCTACCCAAATTTTGTGCCCATCCGGTAAACCATCTCATGTAGATACAAACATTAATGCTTCAACTTCGGAAATAGCATATTGTAGTGATAAAGCAACTACTGGAACTGAAGAAGGTTTTTATGCCTGTTCAAATATTGCTATGATTGGACCTTTTCATCCAAAGTTTGCAACACCAGCTATTCCTAGTATTGGTATTGATGTTTACCTCCGCTCTATTGTAAATTGTTTTTTGTTAAGTGTGGTCATTTTTGTTGAGCATTCCGCAAATGTGAAACTCTACACATCTTATACAAAACAGAAGAATAAGAAAAATACTTTAAATGACAATCACGAATTATTTGCGCTTGGGCTATCAAATATTGTTGGTGGATTATGCTCCGCCTATGTAACAGGTGGTGGATTTAGTAGATCAGCTATAAGTGATAAAGCCGGAGCTAAAAGCCAAATGAGCTTATTATTATCTTCAATAATATGTACAATATTGTTATTTGTATTTGCACCAGCATTGGCATATTTACCAAAATTTGTAATTGCAATTATCATTATCTGTGCAGTTGCTGGTTTAGTTGATATTGATGAATTTAAATTTCTTTGGAATCTTTCAAAAAAAGATTTTCTATCGTTAGCATTGGCATTCATATTGACGTTGACACTTGGAATAACAAATGGCTTATTACTTTCTGTTGGTCTTTCTGTTATATTGTTTTTAACTTTAAGTGCTGTTCCACATACGGCACTACTTGGGCGTGCTATAAATAGTACAGATTATAGGGCAATCGATGATAAAATGTTTCAAATACACTTATTAAAGAAAATGATTATTTTACGTTTTGAAGCACCATTATTTTTTGGCAATGTCGAAACATTAAAGCGTGTTGTGAATAAACATTTACACGATAATAGCACTGAAAATATTGATGATGGGATACAAAAATTTGATAGTATTATTTTAGATTTTTCATGTGTTGCATGGATAGATTCAACTGCCATACATGTTTTAATGAGACTAGTAAAACAGGTGAAAAAGCAAAAGATTGCAGTAAAAATATCCAAGATCAACAGTAAAGTCTATAATAAATTAAAATTGAGTGGTGCTATTGATATCATTGGTAAAGTAAATTTTTACCTGGATACACATTCTGCAGTCAATTCTATACTTCGCCAAAGGGAGAAAAACAATTTTTAATACAAGAGGGAGAAATAGGAAACAGGGAGAGAGTGTTTAAAATACGAGTCAAATAGATTTCTTCTTGCGTCCTATATAAAAACTATCGTGTACGAACAAAAACATTTTTTTTATTAACGCGTTCTCGTATATTTTTTTAATTTATGATACTTGTACGAGCGCTCAAATTTGTATCTTATACGTATTAATATATGTCCGGTTAAAATATTTAAAATATTACGAGTACCACTTTTAATAGATTAGTAAGAACTAATCATATTTTTTTATTTTCTTTTTATTTTTAATATGTGCAGCATCATACGAAGTTCGTATAAAATTAAAATAATAAATCCAACAACCAGTATGATATTTTTAATTTTATTTATATCATATTTAAAAAATATAAAAAAATGATATTATAACTATTTCCAGAAATTTATTTACAACCAACAATTTCTGGTAACGGACAATTCGTTTTCTTTAATTTACCATCCGAAGTTAAAATAGTTTTTATATCATGGTATTGCTTTGGATAAGTACCAGTTTGATTATTGTGAAATTGTAAACACAATTCTGCCTGATGAAATTCAAATTTATCACTATCATAAATATATACAGTGTTTGTTCCTAATGTATCTGAATCAGAACCTTTTCCAATTTTAAACGTTGTATTATGTGGATCGACTTGCTTGATCAAATTCATAACAAAATTATTTTTCATACCACCTTTCATACCAATTAATGCACGATAGCCCGGCCCAAGGTCAAAATAATCTTCACGTTCCCAAATTTTTGTGTCTATTTGCACGAATGATTCAAAATATTTTTTTAAGATATCAGCAATTTTGAGCTTTGGTACATTTATTTTCACAACTTCTGCATGTCCTTCCTCACTATACACAGATACATCGTTTTTATTATAATAACAAGCATTTTTATTTGTCGAGTTACCGTACATATATCCACCAATTGTTGTCACTTGAGAGTTTTTCCTACCAAATGAGGATAGTTCAATTTGTACATAATCATATTGCCTACCCCAATAACAACCAGACCCTAGATATAATTCCTCTCCTATGTCATCAATAGCATTTTCAATATTTTTAATGAAATCGGTTGGGCCAGCAGATTTGTTGTTTTTTTGATAATATAGCTCCCTTGCAAGTCTACTCATTTCCCAGGAACCGACAACTTCAAATTTATTTTCATCCAATGAATCTATAACATCTGACAAAAATGTAAATACATCTGAATTTCCACCGTAAACTCCTAAACTTCCGAATATTAGTAAAAACAAAGGTTCGCTTGGTTTCTTATAATGATTTGAAGCCCATGAAATTCTACTTGCTAAATCTTTCTTCGGTTCTGTTTGATTTAAATAATTTCTATAATAATATAGGTAATGCCCATTGCTGGTATCATTTTTTGGGCCAACACATACACTATTGATTACTGGAGTTCCATCACCTAACCAGAAATTAATTGGTTGATTCCAAGCAGTACCACATGCATTTAATATCATTCCTGGACTAGTATGATCGCCACCATTCCCTTCATGCGCATTCTTTACATATTCTTCGATTTCACTTTGTGTTGCTGCTGGCCATTTATTTGAGGCTACTCCAACATCGACTACGGTAATACCACTTTCTTGTAAGACTTTTCCGGCCCTGGTTTCATATGATTTGGCATGATTGCCCAAAGAATGAAGAAATATGTACCCGGCACCATCAACGCCATCGATGAAAGTATCATTAACAGTTGTATTTTTTGAATAAAAATTCCATAGTTCTGGAAATATAGTCCCTAAATATGGATCTGCAGCCCACCCCATTGGAATTTTACCACGATGATTTGAAACCCAAGCTCCTGTAAATTGGGAAGATAATATACGCGGCGTATCCCCTTCATTTGTTTCAAACATGATGTAGACTTTATCGTGATCTAATTTTCGATTCAAATCATGTTTTGGGGGATTAATTGGCTTTGTATTTAAATAAATTGATATAGCTCTCCAAAAAGATAAGTTGGGTGTCGAAAAAGTGCAAAATACGACGCCACCTGCATGAGCTGTAATATTTGTATATGCATGTTCCGGATCAGACCAACCCCACACACTAACTAATTCAGGTTTTGATTCTAATATTTCTACATACAACGCTGTTTCTTTTGGTGTTGGTACTCTTCCACCACCTTTTCCACAATCAATAGGGTCGCATTTCCAAAGTGGGCATAAATTCATTATAAAGGCTTTATTTTGTATTGGGTAATCAACAGACATTATAGTTGCAGCGCCTTGTGATTGCACTGCATTGTGATAATAATCAGCATTAAATACAAGGTTTGAATTTGTTCGTGGTAACAAATTAGTTATCGCCCAACGGTAAGCATCGAATTTATCAGCAAAATTTTCCACTTTTTGAACAACTTTTAACTCATTAAGACAATCATGGCTTTTTATTAAATTTAAAGATATAGGTAATAAATTGTCAAGTCCAGCAATTGTCATGGCTAGGTAAATACTGAAGCCATCACTATTATATAATACTGCCCCGTCTAACTTATTTTTGTATTTTATAATTAAATCACATAATATTGGTTTTGGTGGGTCCTTGTCAAATGTGATATTACGATATTTTTTAAAATAATCAACCCATAAACCATCAGATTGTGGAAAATCAATATTCTTTTCACCAGTGTTATAAAACAATTCAGGTGGCTCATTTATTTTATTGACCAATCCTTGAAGCGTGTATACTAATGATTCTTCCTCATATCCTGTAATGTTTGCACTTTGTAAATCCCAAAATACAGCTGATTCGACATAATAAAAATTAGTAAAGTTAACTGTTATTGCTAATATTATTGCTACAAAAATACGACGTTCACTTTTATAGAATGTTGTCATTATATCTAACTATGTTAAAAAATGGATGATAATAATAACTGTTATTTCCTAATTTTATAATATATATATAATTAATTATATGCACTTTTCCTTGTTATCCAGGTTATATTAGATTTGTGTTTGTAAATATTTATTTATTTATTCATATATGATTTACTTTTACTCTCTCCACTAACTAGGCCGCCCATCTGTGGGGTGCCTATTTTTGTAAACCTGTTTGTAAACCTGTTTGTAAATTAAAATATTATTATCAAAAAATAAAAAAAAAGATTTTTCATCTGATGATAAATTCATCATTCGGCATTCTTCAACTTCCTTCATCGTATTAATAATCGGACGACGACGGCGGCGATGTTCAGGAAAACGCATCTTCCTTAAATAGATTAAAAAGGAAAAATAAGGTGTTTATATGAACTTTTTTTTTATGGATAATAAAATTGTGGAGATAGAGAACGTAGAGAGATTATCCACCACCATAAGTACATATATACAAAAACACAAGAAAGGAAAATGGGATAGACAGTGGCACAATTCTATATTATACTACTATCTCCCCTTGGTTATAATTTTAAAAATTTGTTTTATAATACTAGTAAATATGACGTCATTAATTGAAACCGGCTCAGCTGCTATCCCGAAAAAATACCATGAAACTTTAGGAAAAATATTATTCACGGAGGAAATGATTGAAAAAAGAATCACGGAAATGGCAGCGCAAATATCAAAAGATTACGAAGGTGAAGAAATTCTAATTGTAGGTTTATTGAAAGGTGCTATTTTATTTGTTGCAGATTTGGTAAGAAAATTGACAGTACCTAGTTCTATAAATTTTATTATTGCAAGTAGTTATGGTCATGGGGTAAGTATGAAATCAAAAAAAATTATTCTACATACGATAAAATACTAACAATTATATTATACACACCTATTAATATAGACTACAAGTTCAGGAAGTATAAATTTAAAAAAAGATATTGATGTTGATCCAAAAGGGAAACATGTTCTTATAGTTGAAGATTTGATTGATACAGGAAATACATTGGCATGGGTAAAGAAGCACTTTGAGAGCAAAGAGGTAGCGTCATTTAAATTGTGTTGTTTACTTGATAAAAAGGCTAGGCGTACAGCTAATGTTGATGTTGATTACGTCGGGTTCGATTGTCCAGATGAATTTGTTGTTGGTTATGGAATGGATTTTGCTGAACATTATCGTACATTACCGTTTGTTGGTGTTTTAAAGCCTGAAGCATACATGTAAAAAAAGAGGGAGTACACACACACACACATGACGTTTACACACACATGTAGTGTTGTAAAATGCGTGTACGAGGATAATATGTTATGGTGTGTGGAATTTTTAACGGAATGTGTGTATATTTTTTCGAGAAAATGTGAAAGGAAGTAAAAGCACAAGACATATATATGATATCATATATGATAGTCTATATATCATACATACATTATGATATCATATACGGTACAGACACATTACACACACTAAAAAAACTTTTTTTTTAAAACTACATATACGTATGACTTTTTGATATTTAATTACGTTCGGTATAAATTATATATATATTAAATTACGTAAAAAGCAGGGGGGGGGGTTCTCATCTCTCTACTCGATATATTTTGTAAAACATAATGAACAATTTGTACCACCAAAACCAAATGAATTTGACAATACAACATTTACATCTTCATTTTCCACAGCATTTTCACGGATAATGTTTAAATCATTGAATTCATCATCTGGATTTTCTAAATTAACAGTGGGTGGAATTACACCATTATGTAAAGCTAAAATGGAAAAAATAGCTTCGACTGCACCTGCAGCACCTAATAAATGCCCAGTTGCACCTTTCGTGGATGATATTGATGGACTATGATTATTATTTTTATTTCCAACCTCTTTGTCATTTAATAAGGTTCTTATTGCATTACATTCTACTTTATCACCTAATGGAGTTGAAGTGGCATGGCAATTGATATAATTTAAATGCTCAGTCGTCAATCCACTTTGCAATAATGCTGATTTCATTGCTCGAAATGCACCATCACCATCTTCACTTGGTGCAGTAATATGATATGAATCACCAGATAATCCATATCCACGTACTTCACAATAAATATTAGCACCACGTTTTTTTGCATGTTCCAATTCTTCCAATACAAGTACACCAGCACCTTCTCCCATGACAAATCCTGATCGATCTTTATCAAACGGTCTTGATGATTCTTTTGGATTTTCATTATAATTGGATGCAAGTGCTTTGATTCTTGAAAATCCAGCAATAGCTAATGGATTCATTGTCGATTCTGTGCCACCAGCTACCATTACATCTGCATCGCCAAATTTAATAAAACGACATGCATCTCCTATTGAATGTGCACCTGTTGCACACGCGGTAATGCACGAGTGATTTGGTCCTTTTAAATTATATTTTAAACTAATGTTTCCAGCAGCAAGATTTACTAATGTTCTAGGTATGAAATACGGTGATAATCGTCTTAAACCACGTGGGCTATTTAATGTTTCAGATGCTGATACTATTTCTTCCAATGAACCAATACCAGCACCTAATGCTATGCCACTACGAACTTGTTCTTCCTCTGTTTCCGCGGAAAAATTTGCATCTTCCAATGCCTCTTTCGCAGCTGCTAATGCAAATGTAATAAAATCTACATCCTCAGCACGTTTATTAGAAAATAATTCATCTGGATCTAAATATTCCTCATCATCAGGACTTCCTCTTTTTACTGTTGCACCTATATGGATCGGCAAGCCAGCATCTTTAAACAACGGGACCACATCAATACCAACGTGTCCTTGAATTAATTTCTTCCATGATGATTTTATTGATAGTCCTAATGGATTCACTGTTCCAAGACCTGTTACTACAACACGTCGATTAGTAGAAATTAGATTCTGTGGTTGAATCTGTTTCAAAAACTCAGTTGTTGATGTTGTATATAATCGTTTTTTCATGGTATTTTGTACATAAAAAATAAAGGAAAAGGAGAAGGGATAGGGGGTATGTCTGTTGTACACATATCCTTCCTATATATATACATTGTATTCATTCACATCCCCATGTTAATATATATACATCACAGTCGGATATATTATTTATCGTATCTTTGGTGGCAATCCACACAGCCTGGACAGCAATTCGCAACAAAATTTTTAGTTCGACGAGGGTCGTTTTAGACGACTATACTAATTATTTGTACTTGGAGGTGAAATATAGTCTCTATCAAATCTCAGAAAAATGAAAAAATGAAAAAAATGCACACCGTGATTGTAGGTTATTGACTACATATAGGAAAATTAGAATGTGCCAATTGCACGTCAGAAAATACTAATACTCTCACAAAAATGTATTTTTTGTATATCAGGGTGGATTAAGTTTATTTTAGCATCACAATTATGAGGACTAATTTAATTTACGCGTCATAGATTTCTGGCCCAAACGCCCAAACTCTTGGCCCAACGTTTCTAACTATTCGCATCTTGGAGCACACGCCTTTCCACCTGCATGTTTAATGCAATTTTGACAATGTGGTCTACTGGGACGTCTGGTTTTGAATCGAAGGCAAGGCGGTAATCACTTAAAATAAAGTTTCCTTGCTGTCTCCCTTCCGTCCGTAATAAATTTTATATATTATATATATACGTTTGGGGTGTTGGGTCATATATTAATATAATATTTAAATATAAATATATATAATTTATATGATGATAAATAATATGATATAAAATATCATTGGTTCTATAAAAAATGTTTTTATTAATAAATATGCATAATGCAACTAATGTTTATTTATTTTTATAATAATTTTAATTCATTCATTAAAGAAAAGGTATACAAATTTATGTCACTCACTGACTCCTCATATTACTGTACCAGGTACTGTACCTGGTAATAATAATTATTCGACATGTGCACACCAGCACACATTATTAAATTACCAACTTTCTTATAACAATATTAGCTCATATTTCCATCATTAAAATACCACCTGGTACAAAATCGAAAGCCTCTTAAAATCAGCAAAACAACAAAATATTCCGCATCATCTTTTTATTTTTTTGCTACTGGCTTCCTTCGTACCTTACCACGCACTTACCAATTAGATCATTATTAATATTTTCGGATATTCATAAAATGAAAAAAGTTGGTAGTATCAAAAGAGGATTTATTGGAAGAAAGAAAAGATATTTTTTTTCTATAAAAAAATATCTTTTACTCCCCTTTTTACTCCTCGTAATACATGGATACACGCACACCTCGATGAGTTAGACACACAAAAAACAATATATATATTTAGATAAACAGATGGCTATCATAAATATATACCATCAGAAAAACTTCGTAATACTAACAACAATATATCATAGTATATATTATAGATACACACACATTTACAATAATTGTAATATCTCATTATCATCACACTTTAAAAAAAGAACTAAAGAAGAAAAAAAAAATTTATTATGGCATCAAAAGATAAAATTGTAATTTATGGACATCAAGCTTCTCGAGCATCAAGACCATATTGGTTGCTAAGAGAATATGGAATGAAAATAGGTGAAGATTTCCTTGAAGTCGATACTGGCGGGCCAGTTACTGGATTTAATGATGTGCGTGATACGGAAGAATTTCTAAAATTAAATCCATACCGCCTTATACCAGTGATGAAACATGGCGATGTGGTTTTATACGAGTCCCAAGCAATTTGTCAATACATTGCAAACGTTTTAGGTGGTCCTATGTCAGCACAAAATGAAGGTGAACGAGCTCGCATTTCAATGTATGGATTATCTAGTATCAGTAATTTTGAACCAAATTTATTGCCAATGGTATTTGGACAAGGTGGTAAAGAAGGTCGTGTTCAGTTTACGAAAAAATTGCAACCATTATTGAATGCATTGAATACGGAACTTGAAGGACGTGATTATTTAATTGGTGAAGGCAGAGGAAGGTTCACAGTGGCAGATGTAATGATGGCTTCTGTAGTGGGTCAATATGGTCGTGCTATAAAATTTGATTATAGTCCATGGCCAAATGTATTGACATGGGTCAATTTAACGACGAAAAGACCTGCATTTTATCCACCAAGAGGAATGAAAGTGAATCCAAAAGGTGAAGCACCAAAAGGCAAGTTGTAAAATAAATAAAAGAAATATGTTGGAGGTAATGTGGAGGATGGAGGTACATGATACTTTTCGAGAGAGAGCACCACACAATAATTATATCATACTTATTTTTTTGGTAAAAAATAATAATTTTAAAAAAAAATATAGTAATAATACTTCGTACGAGTAATAAAAAAAAAAATTTTATTGTAGCATCAGCGCCGTAATAGAAATAGTTGTAATTTCAGTACCACTTGCATTAGAAAATAAAAATTGATCTCCAGTTTTTGTATCCAGGCGAGTTTCATAATGTAATATTGATTAAAATAGTCTCCCCATCTTTTTATTTTTTTGCAAACCAGCTTCTCTTTGTACCAGCTAACCTTACCAGGCTTACTGGCTTACCTTAAAAGTCTTAGTCTAGGACCTACAGTATATAGATTACCTGGTATAGGCTTACCTTACCCCAACTCTTTAACCTTTAACCCCACACATGTGTTAGTGTGCAAGACACATTTTCACATTTTAGGTCTACCATGGTACCATATATTAATATTAATTGAAATTAATACATAGAGACAGGAAGAAGAAGCTACATATAGAAAAGATATTATTGTGTTGTTGATCAAACAAAACAAAAAATGTTAAATCTCTACAAATAATAGGAATAGCTCACATATATAAACATAGAAGACTATTAATATATATATTAGTATAAATCATGGATCGTATTATGAAATGGAGGCCAGAGCATCATTCACGTTTAATTAAATGTTTGAGATATTTTATCTTATTCTTTTTATTAATAATTGTTGGTGGTGTCATATTTCATTTAATTGAATACGATCAAAATGAAAAACTTATTAAGCAAAACAAAGATGATTTAGAAGCATTGAAGAAATATTTAAATGATAATGAAACGTTGATTAATTACCTAAAAGAGAAGGCTCATCTTTTATCAGATGGCACGTATGAAAATAATTGGCACGTGTTAAGCTCCACCTTCTTCGCGTTTACAATTGCTACCACTGTTGGCTACGGTTCTTTTTCTCCTAGCACACTAGCAGGACAAGCATTTGTTTTGTTATATGCCACTGTTGCTATTCCATTGGCTGGTATTTGTTTTGTAAATTTATCAAACATGGTACTTGAAATTTTAACACTTTCATTATCACCCAAAGCATCGAAAATGGCTTCGGCATTTGAACACTTTGATACTGACAATAGTGGATGTTTAGACGGTACGGAAGTATTTGCAGCTTTAAAAGAGCTAGGAATTACAGTGACAGCTGATGAATTTGAAGAATACTTTAAGCAAGTTGACGTTGATGAATCAAATGAATTAGATTTAAAAGAATTTCAAGAATTAACATTATTGCTTAAGGCTGAAGTCCCTGATTTCAAAGAAGAGGAAAGAAAAGTAAAAGTATCGTTTGCAGTAATGTTTCTATGGGTATTAATTGGATCATTAATTATTTGTTTAATAGAAAATTGGACATATTGGGAAGGAATTTATTTTACATATGTTACGTTGACCACTGTAGGACTTGGTGATTATGCTCCCTCTACCCTTGGTGGTGGTGTTTTTACAGTGATTTATACAATTGTAGGGCTTGGAATTATAGCAATAGTGTTGGAATTATTAGCTGTAATCATATTAGCAAGAGTGAAAAAAGCTCGTAAAAGAATCAAAAAACGTTTAACACAGAGTAAGGGAATATTTTATAACCCATTGTATCAGAAAAAGCCAGATGATGATAATAATGCAATATCATCCAATGAAACATTTCCGGAAGTAGACACCTCCGTGAAGGAAGAAGAAAAAGTAAATGTTTTCGGTAAAGAAGAAGAAATCCAAATTAATGTTGTTGATAAGGAGAAGGAATTTAAAGTAGATGGAGAAGAAAATAAGAAACATACTCCATGAGAAGAAAAAGGGAGCGCGGGGGAGTAAAAATTAAAAAATGAAAGGCCCCCCTATATATTTTAATTTGTATATATATATTAATAAAAATAAAATTAATTTGTCTTATAATAATATAAAATGTTCTCTTACTCATATATTAAATATAAATTTCTTTTACTCCCGTTCATTAACATCTCAAACCAAAAATGATTTATAAAGTCTTATATAAAATCTTAAATAATATTTATACTTCGTATATTCATATAAAAAAATCCTTTGCATATATAAATTTTATCTGTCCCAAATACTAATATATATTCATTTACGAAATAGCTACCCCGGAAAAACAGACTGACCACATTAGGAGTATTAATTATTAATTTAAAGAAAGCCTTTTTTTGAGTATGTCGTGTGAAAATGCTTTTTAAAACTCCACTGAAAAGAAAAAAACGTGTATTTTAAATAAAAAGCTAAACAATCCCCTCTCACTTTGAATCTTCATTATTGCTTCTCCATTCTTCTACTAAACCATAAAATATTCCATGTTCATTTTTCAATAAATTTGCAGGAGTGTCAAATTCGCTTACTTTACCATCATCCATGACCAAAATTCGATCGGAAACCATTACAGTATCAAGTCGATGTGCAATAGTCAAAGTAGTTGCACCTTTAAATGCAGTTTGAATCGTTTCTTGTATCAAAGTATCAGTAGCACTATCAACATTTGCTGTTGCTTCATCTAATAGAATTACTTTAGAGCCTCTTAATAATGCTCTTGCAACACATATCAGTTGCTGTTGTCCAGCAGATAAATTGCTGCCTTGATCTGAAATAGCATATAATAATTTATTTGGAAAATTCATACATGCTTGTTTCAAATGGACTTGTTCAAGTACTTGCCAAACTTTGTCGTCTGTATATTCATTAAATGGATCCAAATTCATTCGCAAAGTACCAGAAAATAGAAAAGGTGTTTGAGGTATTAAACTGACAACTGAACGTATATCCTTCAATTTAAGCTTCGATAAATCTACACCATCAATTTTAATAAAGCCTTCCACCAGTTCAACAATGCGTAGGAATGCTATAACCAATGACGATTTACCGGCTCCAGTACGCCCAACGACACCAATTTTTTCCCCTGATTTAATTTTCAAATCAACACCTTTTAATACGAGCGGTAACCCATCACGATAACGCAATTTACAATTACTCATTTCAATTTCACCTTTTTCCGGCCAATTTTTAGAAGGTAATTCATCACCATCGCTTTTTTCTTTCGGTATGGAAGATGCATAATAATGTAGACGTTCAACAGATGTCATATTTGATTCAGTTTCTAATGCACATCGAACTGTCCATTGAAGTAAAGAGGTAAATTGTACTGCAAACGTCAATGCTAAACCTACGATTTCAGGGCCTTGGCCATAATCACTTGCAACAATTGCGAATAATGAAACAAAAAAAGCAATACAAGAACCTAATGTGTCTACACGAAGAGCATACCAATTTCCAGAAAGCCAATAGGCATGGAAGAGCGATGTATTCAAATCAACACTTTCATAGTGTTTCTCCAATGTTTTTTTCTGGTGCCCTGTAAACGATCGGATAGTTGATAATCCATTCATAGCCTCTGAAAATGTGGAAAATATTGGTGATCTTGAAATGCTTTCTAACCTTTTCACTGTACGCAAAGCTGCGCGGTAAAAAGCACCAAGCTTGACAAACAGGACCAATAATACTGGCAAAATTAATGCAAAGAATGGATTGCTATAAACGCATAAAATAGCTGCCCCTACGAAATATAATGCATTTTGTATAAACTGCACTTGATAATCAGGCAATAACATATCAATTTGATCAATATCTTTCGTAAATCTATTTAGAATCTGGCCAACGGGTGTAACATCATAAAATGTATTGATTGGTGCTTCCAAGATGGCACTAAAAATTCGTGAATGAAATACTTTTGATGCACGAATTGCAGCATATACAAATGTTAAGCTAGATAGCACATAAAATAAAAATGTTAATCCAGCAAAAACAGCATATAAAGTAAATAAATTACTATCTGACGAGTCCTTTGACCATTGACTTAGCAAGACATCGTCTACGGTTCGAATTCCTTGTGCCAGGACAAATGTAAACAAAACAAATGAACAAAACAACGCACCATTTTTACCATTAGATGCTGCATCATAATATGCTATCAACGTTTTAAGGCCAACTGAACCGACTGTTCTATCCTCTTTTTTAATCAATTTATTCGAAGTTCCTGTTCCATCTTGCAGATCATCAACTTTTTCTTTCTTTTCTTCTTTTCCTTCTTCCTTCAGTACAACTTGCTTACTACTGCTTATTGGAGAATTGGTTGCTACTGCTACTGCTGCTGCTGAGATAATATCTTCACTTTTACTATTACCTTCATCATTATCATTTTCCTCTTCCGTTTCCTCCATCGACGATATTAAATGTTTAAACGACTCCATATTTGCAACTTGTTCATACCTTCCTTTTGCGGAAATGGTTCCATCTTCCATAACAACAATATAGTCAGCATGTTGTAATAAATGATAGTGAGAATTTAAAGTCAAGATACGTGTTTTTTCTTTTAAAAGTGAGCCGCAAATAGCTTCTTCAAATAATGCACTTGCTACATGGACATCTACAGCACTCAGTGGATCATCAAAAATGCATAGATCAATATTATCTGCACTATAAATCAGACGTGCAATTGCAACACGTTGCTTTTGCCCACCAGATAAATTAATACCACGTTCACCAATTTCTGTTGCATCGCCATTTGGTAGCACTAGTAAGTCCGTTGTTAATTGTGCAACTTCGATTGTTTTTTCATATCGTTCTTTGTTATATGGATTACCAAATAAAATCGCATCTTTTAATGAACAATTTTGTATCCATGCTTTTTGGCTTACATATCCTGTTTTGTCTCGCGTACCGGTACCATCGATTTTTAATAACTCTCCTAGTATACATGAAAGTAAACTTGTTTTTCCACACCCAACGACACCTATGACACAAACTAAATCTCCTCTTTTAATATTTAATTCTGGTACTTTTACACGAAATGAATCTTTCTCTGGTGACCATGCAAAAATACAATTTTTCATTGTTAAAGAATATTTTTCCGATGTACTTGCATCTGTCAATGTAAATGGATTATCTTCTAATTCATCTAGACACATGAATTTTGTCAATCGTTTAAACGATACTACCGCTTCAACATATCGAGCAATTACCATAGGTATAATTTTCACTGGCAATCTTAGCAAATTAATAGCAGCAAATGTTGTAAAAACAACTGATGCAGTTAACTCATTGCCTTGCAATGCATATACATAAAATGAGATTAATCCAACTGTTACTGGCGTAATAAATGCAACTGATAAAGATACTGCACTGAAAAATAACATGATCCCTAAATTTTTCAACTCCAATTTTCGTACATCTTCCACTTGATCCGCTAATGGGCCTTCCCATGCATAACTTTTAATTACTCGTATACCTTGTAGTAATTCTTCAATTAAATGAACCCTTCGTTCCGTATTTCGCATAACTTTAATTCGCGCTCGTTTCAAAACTGTCGCTGTGTAATAAGAAAAAACAGTTAAAATAATTAATACAATCCCACCGCACATTGATGGGATAGCACC
The DNA here is from genome assembly GCA_900128395.1 of Stramenopiles sp. TOSAG23-2. Classification (NCBI taxonomy): domain Eukaryota; species Stramenopiles sp. TOSAG23-2. The sequence goes on along the minus strand of LT649468.1, from coordinate 3,670 downwards.
GATTTCATTTACTACAATATATGAAATAAAAATAATTGCAGATGGAGAAACTACAAGCCAATTCGATTGCTGTATCCAATAAAAGACACGATCTAAATCGACTGTCATCAACGTCACCAATGAACCAACTGAATGTTGTTGGCGAGAATGTGGTGCTAGTTTTAAGGCTTTTTTAAAAATATAACTCATCCCTATTGAGCGTGCTTTAGCACCAGCATTTAATAAATTTCCCCACATGTTTTGCATAGACAGACTCATTAATACAGTAGTTAACGTCAATCCAATTGATAATGATATACCGCTCCAACCAACGAAAAAAGGATCTTCATTGCCTTCAATTTTTCTTAATAATCCTCGTATGAATAATGGTTGAAAAAAATAACAAATAATGAAAGGAACAGAGTAAACAAATGCACTTGTATATTCATACCATACAATAGTCCATATAACAGTAGAAAATTTTGGTTTCTCCTTTTTAATTTCTTGTGCTACTAAATCATCAAATTTATTTATATTGTTCAAAGATGCTAATCGAGATGGACATTTAAATACATCTTCATTTTCTAACTCCCTTTGCCTACCAAGTGCTATTAAATTAAATAACCAAGAAAACGTAATACGTGAAAAAAAGTTGATATTCAAATCCAATGGATGTGGTGGTTGTTCTTTCGGTGGAGGTTTCGATGTATTCTTTTTTTTCTTACTTTGTTGTACTTTCATGTTTGATTGTATATTATTATTATTATTATGTTCTTCTTAATGGCCGTAGTACGTCGTTTCTTTTCCCATGCTGTAAAAGTTATTTAATAAATATATCTGTCGTCTCACTATAGATAGTATAGCTTTGTTTCTACATATTTGAATTTGTTTTTTCTTCTGTGATATATATATGAATGTTCTTTCTTACATTTGTCAAGGTGTGTAGCACTGTACAGCTGCTAATAATAATTATTTTGATGACGTCTTCTGTGGTTGGATTGGAAATGTGGAATTAAAATATTGGCTTAACACACGGCTGGCTATTTCATTTTTAAGGATTTTATCAGCAAATTGGCTATTTCATTTTTAAGGATTTTATCATCAAATTGGAGTGAACGAAATAGAATACCATTAATTATACTTTTGATATACAATATTTGTCTAGATAAATTCACATATTTTATTTATATATTATTGAGAAAAAAAAAAAAGAAAGAAGAAATGAATGCAAAAAAAAAACAATTGACTCTCTCCTCTGTTTCATCTGTGTGTGTGTTGTGTGTGTTTATGTAGCAGCTATTCGATTTATTTTATGTATATGTGTGTATACTAGATTATTAAGAAGAATCTTCACCACCACCCCCCAAAAGCAAAAAAAAAACAGACGATATACAAAGATGGCAACGGTAGCGAATGACAATGCAAAAAAAGAATTACCAATCACGGAACGTGCTAATGAATTGACGGATAAATTAGATATTGCAACACCATTAGGAATGGTACGATTATTGCGTGGTTGTGATGCACAAATTTTTTCAGGATATCGATCATACACGTCGTTAGCTGATGTATCTATTCGGGATGTCATGAAAAAAGTTTCTATTGCTGCAAGAGACATCATCTTGTCAAATAACAGTGTTGTAGTGATGAGTGGTTCCGGTACAAGTGGTCGAATAGCATTTTTAGTTGCTAGAAATTTAAATCAAGTATTATTTAAGAATGGTTTAAGACCATGTTTTAAATATCTTTGTTCCGGTGGGGACAGCGCATTGTTATTGTCAGATGAATTACCAGAGGACGATACTGTCGGCGCAGTGAAAGATTTACTGGCCGTGACTACAAAACAAAAGAAAGGCGATTTAGTCATGGTAGTTGGTATTACATGTGGTGTATCTGCCCCATATGTTGCTGGTCAAATTGATTTTGTATTAGATATGTGTGATGCTAAAAGTGAAGATGATGTGAAAACATGGAGTGAAGCGAATGGGGTCCATTTACCAACGTCATTACCAAATTATAGTGGAGTATTAGTTGGCTTTAATCCTGTACGACTTGCACGTGATGCAACTATTGAAATGTGGAGAAATCGTCCAACATCCAAATCAAAGACAATGTTAGATGTCGCTATGAGATTGCAACAAGCTGCTTCATCATCATCGAAAGCAAAACATTTTATAATCAATCCTGTTGTAGGACCAGAAGCTGTATGCGCATCATCACGAATGAAAGGTGGTTCTGTGACTAAAGTTATATTAGATGCATGTTTTGGTAGCGCTGTTTCTGATGCAACTACATTGCCTTTATCTTGTAAAATTAATCAAAGCGATAAAAGCATCAATTGTGATCAATATGTAGATAATATTGTATCCACTATGGAGGAAACCTACCATCGTACGTATTTAGTTACAGAAGATATTTCTAAAATTTTAGAAGGTTGTGGTAATTCAATAGGAAAGAAAGGACATGTTTATTATTTAGGAAAAGAATCTGCTGGAATATTAGGTTTCGTTGATGCATCTGAAATGCCTGATACGTATGGTGCTGCATTTACTGAATTCCGTGGATTTTGCACAGGTGGTTGGGTTGGTGCTGGAGCAATAGAAGGTGATATTTCTGGACGTGGATCATTATATCGTATCTCGATTGAACAATTTATGTCAGATGTATATCCTACATTGAATGAGAATGATTCTGTCATTGCATTACATGCATCACGTAATAGTAAAGATAACAAGGATGATCAATACATCGATGAAGTGACTATGCGAGCAAGAAAGGAGAAAAATACATTTGCATGTAGGATACAATGTGGATCAGAGGATGATATGGATTTGACAAACTCTGATTTTTTCAACATTGATTGCAAAAGCATATTGAAATATCCTGAAATATTCCAAGGATATACTGCTTTTTCACATTTTAGTTTGAAGTTAATTTTAAACGCAATAAGTACCGGTGCACAAGTCATGAAAGGTATGGTATGTCGTAATCATATGATTAACACTGGTCCAACAAATAATAAAATTTATCATCGTTGTATACGTTTAATATCGATGTTTGCAAACGTTGACGAGAAAAAAGCTTTGCTTGCATTGTGGAAAGCAATTTATCATGTCGATGATTTAAGTCAAATTGATGGTGATGTACCTGTTGATAAGAGACAAATATCAGATCATATTAAAGTTGCTACACCAAGTGATGATAGCGATAAAGAGAAAGAGCAACAAGTATTGCCTTTGGCAATATTATTAGGTGCAGGAATGACCATTCAAGAAGCACTTGATGCAATTGTGAAATATAAAATTGTGAATAAAGCTATTGATGCAATATCGTCGCAATAAAAAAATAATATATATATATATATTGAGTAAGAGAACATTTTATATATAATGTATATATAATTATATATTATATATATTATAATAATATATATATTATATATATTTTTTTTTGTTTTCAAAAATAATTTAATTTATATTATATTTAAATCTCCGCCTTCCTATGATGTACGTTTTCCATCAGCTATCATATTATGAGTACTTCGTAGTTGATACTATCTATTTACCTTCATTGGTATTCTCGATTATTGGAATATCAACACACTAGTGTGAGATAGATTATTTCAGCGTGTTATTGTATTCTTTTGAAGAGTAGGAATTATCATTTGAGTAGATTAAATCAAGAATTTATG
>LT649467.1:10687-24369 GCA_900128395.1 Stramenopiles sp. TOSAG23-2 | reverse complement strand
CAATCTGTACAATGCGTATTCTAATTAGAGCTGGAAATAATGCCCACAAATCAAATTTGCTCCATATGGAGCAAATTTGGACCCCTAGGGATATATTGATGGCCTATGATACACTATTAAAGCTCTAATGCACGTCTGTCTAATATTCTATCAGCATATGATTTCAAATGGATATATACGTATAATATATATATAATATTATATACACGAAAGTATATATATATTCGTATTTTTTATAATAAATAATATATGATATATGAAAAATCGTTATACAAGCATACTTAGTTTACACTTTCAATAGCAGGTGCTCGTACGACTGAAGCTCGTGAAATAACAAAAGGCATGACACCAATCTTATTTCATACATCGCAAGGAAATACAAAAGCAGTTGCTACATTAAAATGTTGGGGTGTTTCCTGTGCTCCTAGAGATGGTCAAATTGGTGCAAATTCCGATGATCATGCTCACTGGCTCTCCTACCCGAACAAAGAAGGCAGCGATGTATGCCTTGGTATTATAAGAGGCACTGTAGATATTGCACAATATACTGGTGTACAACACTTACATTCTCAAGCGGTTATCGATGAATTGAAAGGTTCTGGTATTATAGTCGATGATCACCATTCAATACAACCAGGTGGATTAAAAGATCATGTGATGATTCCGGAGTTACCCACTGAAGATATGCAAAATAAAGCAAAACTTTTTGATGTAGATGGTTCCAATTCAATAAGCTACGAAGAATTGGCGAAAATAGACCCAAAATATGCATATGAAAAATATGGCGTTGTAGTAGACCAAACGGTAACTAGACGAGGATTTTAAGAGAGAATGCGTATGTGTTTTAGAATTTGAGGAGAAAAACACGCGAAAGAGACAGAGTATTTTATTTTTTATGACAAAAAATTAAAAAATATGTAAAGAATATACGTATTTTATTTAATATATAAAGTAAATATTCATATATAAAAAAATAAAATATGATACTATCCTTCCCTTAGTCACATTATGTACGCACACTCTATTAATTAAAAACATATCTCTCTCAAAAATGAGCGCGTTAAAATACATACGATCGTATATATATATATAAATTATTTGTGGAAAAAAAAATGTGCGTTTGAAAATGTAAAAATGTGCAAATGTGATATATACTCTCTCCAGGCTCTTTATATTATACGTATAAAAATGTTCCTTTTCAATTTTTTTCCTCCTCCTCCATCTTCGTAGTTGTCTCTTCTGTCGTTGGTTTGACATCATCGTCTTCTTTCTTTGTGACAACATTTTCTTTTGATGATTCTATCTTTCCTATCGATTCATTATCTTTCCCATTTGCTAACCGAGCTTTCTCTTCTTCCAACAATTTAATAATTGTAGTAGATATACTGATTTGATCTGCAGCTTCTTCATAGCCATTATAACCACATCCTGTTAATTTGTAGTTTTTTTGATCGTGTAAAATTTGTACATAATTTGCTTTATCATTTTCAAATGTATTTCTTACTTTCAAAATAGATTTTGCAATATCCAAAGCATCTTTATCTTCATTACTTTTTAATCTAGGATCAGCTCCATTTTGTAATAACATTTTGATAAAATCTTCGTCCAATGAATGCTTACATGCAATATATAAATATGTTTCACCTTTTCCATTTCTTCTATTAATATTAATGGGTTGATTATTATTATAGTCATAATTAGTGTTACTACTTTTTTTCTTGTCGCTATTATTATTATCGAATTTGTGTTTAGACAATATACATTTCGCAATTTCAAGACCACCAAGTCCGCCGCTATTGACACAACTTTCAAACAACTCATGGATGGTATTAATATCCCATTGTTCACAACTATTGAAAATATATTCAAAATGACCCAATTCTTGTATATATATTGCTAAGTGTGCAATTCCAGGCCAATTTATATGTAAATTGGTGGTTTTATTATTTTTGATATATTCATTAAAGGTTGTCCATAACTCTTTGCTATTACTAACTACCATCAATTCGATAATGGCATCTCTACGTTCGAAATCATTTTCATCGATTGACTCTATAAAATCACGACGTGTAGGAAACTTCCCAGTTGATTGTAAATTTGTCACATCAACGGCTAAGATGGTATAATATTCAGATAAGCTTAATTGTTCGACAGCATGAATAGTATCATCATTTGTATCCATATAACTATATTTCGCATGTGCAACACTTTTATTTAATTTTCCATGTTTGTTCATTAACATGGATTTCCGCCCACCTGTGCACATTTGCCCCATGATTACATATATATACCTGAAAGCTTCGTAAATATATGTATATATATATATATGATTATACTACTTCTATTCTTTATATTATAATGTATAATATAAATAATATCTGCACAATCCCGGATATACATATTTATCTCCACGTGCCAATATGAATAAAATCGAATAATAAATTTAGCATGCAAATAGTAGCTAGTATAAAAAGCAGATTATTGAATTATTAATATACATAAAATACTTTTTACACGCTTTTATTCACATATATGTTCTTCACGTATCATTTAAACACTATTGTTCCGACCTAAAGCATTTCTTCTATAATTACCATGCCGTCCATTGTTTTGACGTTGTTTGACAGGTGAAAATTGCGGCAATATTGGTGATGCCGATGGCTTCATCGTTCCACCACCTACGCGTCGCATTCCACGAAGTAAAGAAGTATTTCGTATTTGACTTGGCAAAATTAATTTCTGCTTTTGTTTTAAATTATTTGGTTGATGATTGATATTAATATATGGTGAGGGGGAATGATTTCTGGAGATAGGAAATTCATTATTATTATGATCATTGTTGTAACGTGGACTACCGACACCATGATTCATATTTTTATTATTATTGATTGGGGATGTAACACTTCCATTGTCCCAGTAGCAAAAATAGGTCCCTTTTGGTACACCATTGATATTATTATTCTTTTCCTTTAATGCATATATAATTATATATATGTACATATTTGTATCTATCGCTTTGTCTTCTTATGATTATTATTGAAGATGTTTCTATGTATATGTGTGCGTGGTTATTGATGTATGTCTATCTAAAATTATATGTAAAAATATTGATGTACGCAAAAGGAGTATATCGATATGTCTATCCAAATGTATAAGTAATATGTATGTCTATTATAAGTTATGTGTACATTAACGATAAAATTTTTTGGTCATCAAAGATAGAGTCTGCGTCTTTACCTTAAATAATACCTGGTCTTCCTCTTTATCTAATTAAGGGTGCGATGCGAGGGCACCGTGATGTTTGAAATACTTGTATTGTACAGAGAACACCAGAACACTATTGGAACACTCCTAGATCTAAAGAACACTCCATGTATTAACATTCCAGCCCAGGCCGGGCAGGCCAGGAATTCTTGTTATCATAATTCTAAATATTATTAATGATGCTATTCCATTGTATTTTCTGGCCTTCTCATTATTGTATTTGAAATAAGAATTGTGGTAGTGTGGTAGTGCGAAATAGCCGGCCGGTTTCATACAAATACATACAGTATGTATAATACAGAACAAATGCAACTAAATAAATACAAATAACGATATGATGTAGAATTTATAATACGTATAATGACACAACAGAAATTTAACAATCAAGCATAGATTAATTGCAATAATACATTTTTTATAGCGATAATAAAAAACTTATAGTTTTCTTCTCCCGTTTGTTCATTACTTTTCACTATATTATTATTCAAGGGAACGAAATTTTTTACAAAGTATTTTTGTGAATCTTTATTTTTACATATATATTTATAGTAGTATAATTTTACTACACACAATAGTTATTATATAGTGTAAGGAATATTTTTTGATTGTAATAGAACAGAAATAGAAAGAACATAGAAGATTATTTTCATTAATAATGAATTTAACTAAACGTATGATAAATAGAATCATGAAAAAAAGTAATGGAAAAAAAATTAGCGAAATTGTAAGGCAACCTTCATCTTCAAGTCATCAACAATCTTTATCTCATAGTTTTAAACGTTTTATATCGCATCCATCTTATATTAGAAATACAAATTTGAATGGGAATAAATCTATGATACAAGCTGCCGCTGGAGGTGTGGTTTTATTATGTGGTGGAGCGTTATATTTCGTAGACTCAGAAGGTTCAAAACATAATGCACATTACAATTCTTTATCAACAATAGGAAGGAATAGTAGTAGTAATAGAAGAAACATACAAAATAAGACGTTGGCAATTAATTACAGTTATAACAAGAACGAAATAAGTACTACCACATCAGGCCGGATCAGGTCTAAAAAGATTGGTCGATATACTTTTGGTAAAACAGTTGGACAAGGTTCTTTTGGCGTCGTTCGTTCAGCAACTGATTTGGATACTGGAAAGACTTATGCAGTCAAAGAAATAGATTTAAATTTAGTAAACATTGCAACTGTCAAAGAGGAAGTTGATATATTGAAACATTTAGGCAATGACCATCAAGGTATATGCTCGTTGCGTGATGTAATAGAAAAAAATAATAAAGTATACCTAGTATTTGATTTCGTCAAAGGAGTAGCCTTTGACAGCTGGGTAAGTGAGAATGGCGTTTTAAGTGAAAGTGCCGCACGCCAAACTGCAAGGGAAATGTTAAATGCGTTGAAATATGTACATGAGCGTGGCGTGATCCATCGAGATGTGAAACCAGAAAATATATTAGTGAAACGTGAACAATTACGTAATAAAGATGATCCAAGGTTTGTATTGATTGATTTTGGCATGGCAGTTAAATGTGAAATTCGCCGTAACAATAATGTGGTAGTTAAGCCAAATCCAGACGATGCTGAAGGAACGTTTGCTTTTTGGGCTCCGGAAATGATGAAGCGAGAATCATATGGTCCTGCAGTTGATTTATGGGCTCTTGGTGTATCCTTATATTGTATTATTGTTGGGCAGCACCCATTTGACAGCGATGGAAAGCATTTGCATGAAGAGATATATCGAGATGTTATTTCCGGTAATTTTGATGAAGAGAATATAATATGGAATCGGGAATTGTCAAAAGAGGGTAAAGATTTTATATCAAGATTGTTAAATGCGGATTCTCTGCAACGAATGTCATGTGAAGAGGCTTTACAACATCCATGGTTAAAATAAAAATAGAAATAGTCTCAGGTATCATATGATCTGTTGAATCATATGGCCATTAATAAATTTAATGATTATTTTATCATAATGGATTATTATGAATGTGGTTAAACTCTACGTAAAAATATACGTGTTATTAGCATAAATATACCGTAATAATTTTATATCTCTGACAAAATACCATGCTCAATACTCAATCTAAAGATTATCTCTCATGCGCCGCCGCAGGCTAATGGTAATTCCCGTTTCGGGAGTTATTGACACACATACGAGAGTATTATATTTTTATAATATTTATTTTTTTTAAATATCATACTTTTTTGAGAGTATGATAGGAATTATCACGAGTATACAATTAGAAATAAAAATTAAAAGGTATAATATGCATATATACGTTCGTATATATATATGTACATCATATCATACGCTTCGTATCATACTACGTATGTTATGATATTATATTATATATGATACATCATACATAATATTCAGTAAACGATACGCATCATATGATACAACGTTTTACTTTACTCTCTCTACATTACTTTAGGTAACCCTTTCTCATCAGTAAGAGATGATGCTAATGCAGTCAAAGCTTGTGCATTTTGAACAGCTTCTAAAAATTCTTTTCTATCTATGACACCATTTTTATCTTTATCAATACGATCAAATAAAAGTTCTCCCATGTTTGATGGGGATAATGGCGCTTGTTGACCAACTCTGGTCGATTGTGATGGATCCAAATCGGAAACTTTTAACAGCGATTCCTTCTGTTGCCCTCGTTGCCTATTGTTACTTTTTGTCTTAGTGTCCATGTCACCACCAGTGGCCATATTGTTAGCATTAGCTATTTCGGAGTTATATACGCTATCATCATTCATCATTCCTTCAAAATTAGTATATTCATGTTGTTGTGCTTTTTCACCTTTATGTATTGAAGCTGATATACGGTCATGGGTAACATCAAATGCCTTTAAGGCTTCAGTGATTTGCGATCCCCATTGCATTACGCGCCGTTCTACATGTTGGACGACTTGGCTTGGGAAGATAGGCGAACATCTAACAACCGAGCCTATCATCCTAAGTGCTTCAACAGCGACATCATCCAACTCTGCTTTTTGTCCGGTGCGATTTTTTGCCGGTTTCTCCTTCGTTTCATTTAAATTATTCAATTTTAAATGCGTTGCTTTGATAACAGCAACGGTAGGCCCACCGCGATCAATTATTGGTACCCCAATGTACTGATACGTTCCAACAGTTACACTGTCTTCACCTTCTTCAATAATTTGTTTCATTCCATCACCTAATTGCGAGGAGGTATAAGTTGTTCCATCAATCTCTTTGTAATGCGAAGGATGCTCAATAACATTTTCTGCCATCAATGGTAGGCCAGTTCTAGCTACGTAGCCAATAACGCCTTCATGACCACGGTGTGGACATTTTAATTTCTTTGACCCACTTCCATATAGCGTCCAATAAACCCCTTTTTGTGCATCAAATAGGAAAATGGTGATAGAATCGCATTGAACCACATCCGGACCATACTGCGAAACGATGGTAAACAAGTCTTTAACATGTTTCGCCCTTGAAAGCTTGCGACAAAATCGTTCAAATGCATCACTAAGCCTGTTCATGCGACCACTATGCGATCTGCGATAAACTTTCATTGCAACTTTAGTGTGCCATGTGCGAAATAATTTCAACAAAAATTTATTTTGCCATTGTTTAATAAATTTCGTCATAATTATACGATCATGTTTCATAGAATGCGCATGATAGCTCCAAGCTTCAAATGTTCTCACCAAATTTCTATTCTTCCAACGCCTAACAAATCGATTTACAACGTATCGTTGGCGTTTTATGTTTGCTACATTCTCTGACCACTGATTGAAAAGAGCCAACAGTTGTCGATTCTTCAACTTTCCAACAAATGCTTTCATAACTTTCCTTTGGTGTCGTATATTCTTGACGTTCATCTCCCACGTTTCGAAGCAATCTAACAACCTTTTACCACTCCATCTAGCCAGCATACGCTTTGCGCGGTGCATTTTCGTATCTTCCATTCGCGCGTCAGCTTTACCAAGTTCAAGCTCTCGGAACGCTCTTTCCTGGTCCAAATGGGTTCGTAAATCGTGTACTTCTTTCGCAAGCTCTTTCACTCTGTACATCAAAGAAGTGTTACAAAATTTCAACCAATGTTTAAAAGCTGCATTCTTTTCCTCTTTGATCATTGCCGCTCTTTTATCTTCCGCCCTTTGGAAGAAATCACGCAAATGCACTCTCATCTTTCTTAGATATTGAAATTTTTGAAATGCGACGGTCAGATCAAGATTTCTCCATTTACGAATAAAATTTTCTGTATTGATCCTGATTCGTTTCATATCTTTTGATTCTTTTTGCCATGATTTGAACAACTTTTTCCGTAACTTATCGCTATATATATGGACAACTCTCTGATTCATTTTCCTTTCGGCTTTTTGATCTTTAGCAAACCTATACCATTTTTTATACCTCATCATTAAACCACGATTTCGCCATTGTTTTGTAAATCTTATAATAGTTCTTCTTTCCTCTACAGCCTTTTGTACGTTAACAGCCCAAGTTCGAAAGACGGTAAATAAACCTTGCTGTCGCCATCTTTTAACAAACAATTTGACAGTATTTTTATCTTTAAGAGATCTATCTGTAAAATGACGCCACGCGGAGAAAGTTTTGCCGAGCATATCTCCTACGAGGTTACGTAAAACTTTTTTTGCATGTATTTCTCTCACTTCGTGCAATTTACTTTCATATTGTGCTCGTTGTAGTTCTTCACGCTCTTTGATTTTTTGAAGTTTATCTGCAGCTTCTTTTTCCATCATAGCAAGTTTCATTCGTATTTTTGACTCCCTTGCCTCTTCTGCAGCTTGCTGCTTTGTAAATTGAACAACTCCAACCCATTTTTTAAATCCCATTTTTTCCTTTTTCAAAGATAAATGTGTAAAAAAGCGTGTCATCACATACCTGTGGTGTTTTCTGACTTGCATATTTTTCACAAACAACAAAAATATTTTAGCCAATCCTTGATTTTTCCATCTTTTTACGAATCGATTGACGACATTACGTTGATGCATGCGTTCCACAGCGTTAAAGCGCCACCCTCGGAATACACGGGACACCCCACTTAGTCTCAATTGCCTCATAAAAGACTCAGCACGCTTTTTACGATACACTGCCATCTCCTCCTGCGCAGCCTTTGCTACGGCTTTCATGACGGCATCATGCTTAATTTGCGTTGCCACTCTACGCCAATGGATAAACGGCACATTCAATGCACTGAATGCAATGTTGGTTAAAATTCTTCTAGCTTTAAAACGGTCATTTTTGAATTTGGACCAAGTGAAGTAACTTGTACGAAGTTTCTTTGAATCCAGTAAAGTCTGTATAACAGCTGTTTGCCCATTTAATTGTTCTTGAAGCTGATTGTGAGAATCTTGAAGTTCCATAATTTTATTTTCCATTTCATGCTTAGTACCTTCCAAAATATTCTTTGCGTACCAATTGACGTACGTCTTCCATTTTCGCATACCAAACAGCAAACCAGCGTTGCAAACTCTATGCAAGACGCGGACCATAGTTTGCCGGACTCTTTTGATTTCCTCTACATTCGCAACCCATGTTTTAATCACCTTTAATGCACCAGCCATTTTCATTTGTCTAACAAACCGGGTTAATTTGACTCTATTTCGTTTTTGTTCTATTGCATTTTCTCGCCATGTACGAAATACACTGGACTCTGTTCCAAATTTCATATGTTTCATAAATCTCTGCAATTTTAAGCGTTGTCGTTTTTGTTCCATTGCATTTTGTTTCCAAGTTCTCAACGCGAGGGATTCGCCTTGCCTTTTGACGTGCGTTAAAAAGCGTTTTAATCGCCTTTGTTGCATAGCATGTTCACGTTGTGCTCGAAGGGCTAGCTGCTCTTTTTCTTCTTTCGCAGACTGCAGTATTCTCTCATTCTCTTTCATAAAATTGACGCGGCGTTTCCACATCATAAAACAACCAGCTTCCTCTTTCCGTTCAAAGCGGCTAATCATTCTTTTAAAATGTTTTCTTGCGTTGACACGATCTTGTACTTTGTCGTACCAGGTGATAAAGACAGCATGTTCATGCCTCTTCTGAAACTTAGTGACGAAACGATTCACAAGATTTCTATTTCTTCTGATTTCATTGCTATTATTTCGCCATCCATGGAACATGGCAGATAGTTCCTTTTGCTGCCATCTCAACATTGCTTGCTTAACTCGCAAATTACGCTGTTCCTCGATCTCCCTTTCATTATGTACACCGGCAATAAAGTCTTTCCAAGTTTGGAAGATGTGATGCTTATCTGCATTTTTCCAACGTTTGGCAAACTGGGTAATTAATCTACGATTACTTATTTTTTCATGTGTATATTGTGCCCATGTAGAAAATACCATATGTTCTACTCTTTTATGAAACTTTGACACAAAACGCGCAACCAATGCTCGTTCACGGCGAATATTATAGACATTTGAATGCCACCCTTTAAATACCAAGCCTAGTTCAAATTGTTTCCATTTCAACATAGCACGCCTTACCTTTCTTTCCCATGCCTCAGTCTCCTTGCGTTCATGTTTCTGTTCCTCTACAAAATGATGCCATCCACGATAAACAGCAAGCAATCCAAGATTTTGCCATCTTTTAGTGAAACGTGTAATAGTCGTTCGATTACGCTTAATCTCTTCTACCTGCTCAACCCATCGGTCAAAAGAGGCATGTTCCGTTCTTTTGTTGTATTTTGTTATAAATCGCTGAGTTAATACTCTATATTTTATTCTCTCCTTTGTAAAATCAACCCAACGACTAAAGGCCGAAATTTCAGTTTTATATTTGTATTTTTTCAAAAATTTGTTTAATCTGTTTCTACTTGTCACTATGTCATGTACATAATCAACCCAACGAGCAAATGAAGCACTCTCAAGCCGTTTCTTAAATCTTATACGGAACCTTTGAACCAAAACGCGATATTTTTTTCTCTCTTTTGTATGCTCTAGCCAACGAGCAAAGGCTGAGATTTCATATTTATATTTATATTTGTGATGAAAATTATCCATTTTATTTCTGTATCTCTTTGATTCTTCAGTAAATTCAGCCCATGTGTCAAAAACTGCATGTTCAGATCGCCTCTTATATTTAGAGATGAAGCGCGCTATAGTATTTCTTGTCCAAATGCTATCTTTCGTAAAATCTATCCATCGAGCAAATACTGAATATTCCGTTTTTCTTTTAAGTTTTCTCATGAACCGATCAAGCAATTTTCTTTCTCGAATGTTTGCTTCAACATTATGCGCCCACCCGTGAAATACATGACCTAACTCCATCAACTTCCATCTCAATGCAGCACGACGAACCTTATTATCACGTGCTTCACCTTCCTGCCTTTCACGTTTAGAGTCTTTTGTAAATTGGACCCATCTATTAAATCTAGTAAAGGAATCCATATTACGCCATTTTCTTGCAAATTGTTCCACCAATTTTCTATTTTTCTTTTTGTCCACTGTGACTTCATGCCATCTACTGAAAACTGAATGCTCGATACGATGTGTATATCTTGATTTGAAACGTTCAACTAATTTTCTTTCACGTACAATATTTTTGACATTCTTGTGCCATGTGTTAAATACAGCATGGAGCTCCATTTGTTTCCATTTTAAGGCTGCTTTTTTTATCTTCCTGTTTTTTACTTCTTCATCATGTCTTAATCTTTTTCGTTCCATTGCGAATTCAGCCCAACGAGAGAATACAGAATGTTCCATTCGTTTATTGTATTTAGACATGAACCTGGCGAGCAATGCACGGTCACGTTTGATGGACTTAATGTTGTTTGACCATTTAGTATAGAAAAAATGCAATTCCCGTCGATTCCATCTTCTAGCAGCCTTTTCTATTAATCGCTGTTCACGTAATTTTTCATTATTCGCTTCCCGCCTTAGCTCAACTTTATGCCACCATGTTCTAAAAATTCTAGCTTTTGCTCCTTGCATCATGTGGCTGGCAAATCTTTTCAGTTTCTTACGTTGTGAAACAATTTCATATACATTGTATTGCCATTGTGCAAAAACTGTATGCAAACGTCTATTTTTCATTTTTAACAATACAAACCGACTTCGTCTGATAGCTGTCACATTTTGATACCAAACACTGAAAAATGTTCTTTCTTTTTGCAGTCTAATATTATCCAATGTTTTTTTAATTAACTTTTGTTGCTGTGAGAAAGATGATTCTTCAATGTTTTGTAAACGCCGCTTCATAGCCTCGTAATCTGCTTTTATGACAGCATAGTCTCCAACTTGCTCAGTCAATACAATGATTTCACTACTTTGTTTTGCAATTTGTGTTTCCAATTTTCTAGCTAATATTTTCTGCGTTTCTCTATCATCATCGGACGCTTTTAACTCCCCTTTTAAAATTTTAATTTGACGAGTATGTTTTGCTTGTTCGCTTGCCAAGTTGCTTCGTTCGGATCGAAGACTTTCTAACTCTTTCGATGCTTCTAAATGTTCTGTTCTTAATCTACCTAGCGCCTCTCGCATTGTCTTATTTTCTAATCTAGTGGATTTTAACTCAGCTAAATACTCTGTATTTTCTGCTTGCCGCGATTCAGCACGTTCGCTATCATTGGTACTTTTTTCGGTTAATAATTGATTTTGCGTTTCTAAATGTTCTAGGCGAACTTTCATACTTGTAGCCGCTTTATTTAACAGCTCCAGCTCATCACTCATAATTTTGTTTTGTTTACACAATTGTTCGTTTTCTTCAATCAAGTCTAAATTTGTAGCCGCACTTCTCTCGTTATATGCTAGTTCTTTATGTTTTTTAAATAATGCTATTACAGACTGTGCACTTCGCCAATTGACTGCCTTTGGGTGTCGTAAAGGATGATCAGATTTTAAATCGTCTAATAATCTAAACCGAAGATCCTTCAAATAATCTTTCATATTTTCACGCTTGACGTTGCTTCTTTGTATCGATAAATCATTGTCAAGTAACATTTTAACTTTTTGCTCGTCGCCTACGATACTCATGATTTATATTGTATCGAAGGTGACCAGCCTTTTAATATTTTACAATGTATGTGTAACTGTATCTATTAGAACGATATGCCTTTAAATATTTTTTGTACAAGTTTATTTTAAAAGTGCATACTTTTTAAGAAATAGATGAGATGCGCGTTATGATAATAAAGTTTTCTTGGTATATATAGATGTGTAATACGTTTTAAGATAACAAAGACAAAATGCTACGAATGTATTAATTATTAATGTTAACTTATATATATATATTGTATTGCCAGATTGGCACATAATAATATTATTATTGTCACTCATCATCAGCAACCCAATATAATAATAATAATAAAAAATTGTTGAGAATTGACAATCAACAGTTAGAAATTTCGCAAAAAATAGAAAGAACTAACGACCTATTATCATCAAACGCGACGGCATCTTTTTAGCAATGTGAATCTTTTTGAGATTTCTGTATAATAACTTCAAATAAACTCCCAAGTACGAGATACGAGGACGATTGTTTAACTTAACTTTTTTTTGTAGTCGTCTACTCTCTATTGTAGTTGAAATCCATATTAGTTCCTATTAAAAGTTTCGACAGTTTATTATACATTACATATTACATATTACATACAGTACTTTAAATGGCTAATGGCTAATATAATAGTATCTAATCATATTATGCTGTAAGATGTAAATGACGAGATACTGAGATACTATGCAAAAGAAAAAAGCTGTCTGCGGTAGGTGTTACTTTCTTTTTATGCAAGGCTTTGTTTCTATAGTCTAATAAGTATAAAATAATTATCTTCGATACAACAACCAAAACAACAACATTACCAGACATTAATATAGTACTATAGTAAATTTATTGTTTATTATATATTCTTTCTTCGTATATATATACACACACACACACTAATTAATACGAGATCAAAATGTTATCAGTAGCTAAATATCATGTTTACATTTAGAAGTCCTCCTCATCATCATAATCATCTTTACCAGCCTGCTTCTTTTTACCTGGAGATCCAAACTTAATTCTATTTAATAATGTGTTCATTAATTCAGGGTTACCATGTATTTTTTGTAATTTTTCTTGATTTAATGCGCGTTCTCCTTGGGTCATACTAGTAACATTTTTATCTACACCACCGCCACCTGATGCAATTTGTTGCCGCAACATATCTTGGTATTCCAATTGTTTCCTTCTTTTGTTTATTTTCTCGGCTTTTAGTCTGCTTTCATATTGAACAATCTCCTCTTTAGCAATTTGCACATACTTTGAATCATGGGATCTACGTTCCATTGCTCTTCTACGTTTTTCCTCCACTTGTTTCTTTAATATTTTATTTCTTTCCTCTAACTCTTGCAAGCGTCTGAGACGATCTTCTTCTGCTCTTTGCTTCTGTTTGTCTTCCAATTCTTGTTGTTGTCTTTCTGCCCTTCTTCCATCC
>LT649467.1:0-10642 GCA_900128395.1 Stramenopiles sp. TOSAG23-2 | reverse complement strand
TGCTGCTTGATCGAACTCTTCTTTGCGACTTTCAACATTTCTTGCTTGCCTAGCAGCTTGATCAGCAGCGGTTTTATCAAAATATGCTTTCCTATCTGCTTCTTTTTTCAATTCTCTTGCTGCATTTTCTTCTTGTAAACGAATATCTTCTAATCGATCTTTTTCGTCTTGTTCTTCTCTGATTAAACGCAAACGTTCATTTTCCGCTCGTACCTCAGCAGCTTCTTTTAAACGTCTAATTTTATCACGTTTAGCTCGTAGCTTTTTTTGTTTTTCCTCCTCTTGCGCTTCCTCAATGATACGTATTTCACGTCTTAAATTATCCTCCTTTTCCTTTTTCTTCCTTGCACGTTCAATAGCAATTGTTTTATCTCTTGCTTCTTTGATTTTCATCATCTCCGATTTAATTTTAGCCGCTTTTGCTGCTTTGTCAATTTTATCTTGTTTCACTTCAGCAATAATTTCATTGATGTAACTATCCTCCTTTGCCTTGTGTATGGCAGCAGCTTCTTCTTTGATAGCGACTTGCTTATCCAATTCTTCTTTCAATTGCCTTTGCTCTTCGCGATATCTTCGTTTATCATCTGCAACTTTTTTCTCATTCATCATTGCATCAAAAGCATCCAACAACGTCCACTCATCTGCACCTAATTGTTCCGATGTTGTAGATCCTTCTTGTTTAGGTGTTTGAGGCACATTGTCTCTTGCACTTTGCCTTGCACTTTGCCTTGCACTTTGCCTTGCACTTTGCCTTGCACTTTGACGTGCACTTTGCCTTGCACTTTGACGTGCACTTTGACGTGCACTTTGACGTGCAGAACTTCGGGATGTTTCCCCTAAACGACACTTTGTACGTATTTTATTTTCAAGACCTGCTAAATCATTTTCACTAATTTTTCGTGTCATCGTTGTTACAATGAAACGATCTACTTCATCAGATATAACGTCAATCCATTTTTTGCCGTATTTATCAGTCAATTTCTTTTTTAATATCGCTTTTAATTTCTCCCGTTTTGACCCACGTGGTCCTAACGCTTTCTGTCTTAAATCTTCTAACTTTTTCCTACGTGCGTTAGATAAAGTAGATGTATTTGATCTTGCAGAGTTCATATTTGTTATATCTTAAATATGATATAATAATTATATTTATACTTACTGAATATATAATAATAATATATATATGTATGTATATGAATGTTGTATTCTTCTATAGTTCTTCTAAAAATCTGTAGTTACATAAATGTAAATATCTTTGTATTTATTATCATTCTATCTTTTTTACATGTAAATAATAGTATACTATATATATTCAATGATTTTGATGAATAATAATTTTATCCGTTTACTATCACATGATGATGATGAAGAACCAGGTACAAAGAACAAGGAAGTAGAATCTATAAAACGGTACATGATTAATTAATAAATTAAGTAATAATATATTACGTATTAGTATCGTATTAGCATTAATAAAAATCTGATGTAGGACTATATAGGATTGTATAGAACTGTGTAATATTATAGATATTTAAGGAATTTAAATGTGAAAAACTCCAAAAATCAAAAATAATACAAAAAAAAAAAAAAAATAATAATCTAAAAAAAATTAAAAAAAAAATTCAAAAAAAATGAATAAGTGAAATAAGAAGGAAAACTAAGAATGATTGTGTGTAAAATATATTGAATATGAAAGTATATAATATACAGTAGTTGTTTGTTGTTGAAAGAGTGAAAAGTAATATCACCTATATTTACATTTATATATATACTACATATACACAGATATATACATACATAAATCATGTCAGGTTACGATAGGTACATTACTATTTTTAGTCCAGAGGGTAGACTGTTTCAAATTGAATATGCATTTAAAGCAACTCGTGGAACCGACCATACTACAGTCGCCATGCGAGGTGAAAATTCTGTTGCGTTTGTTACACAGAAAAAAGTAGTTGATAAATTAGTGGATCCATCATCAGTAACACATATGTTTCAAATTACGGATAAAATTGGAGCAGTTATGACTGGTCGTACATCAGATGCAAAGGCATTGGTGACACAAGCAAGAGCAGAAGCTAGTGAGTTTCGTTATAATAATGGATATGATATGCCATGTTCTGTTTTAGCAAAACGAATGGCAGATTTAGCACAAGTATACACACAACAAGCAGGCCGTCGTGCATATGCTGCTATGATGATATTATCTTCCATCGACCAGGAGCAAGGCCCATCTTTATACAAAGTTGACCCTGCTGGACATTTTTACGGATACAAAGCAGTTGCTGCTGGAACGAAATATCAAGAAGCTATGACAAGACTTGAAAAAAAAGTAAAAGAAAAACCAGAAGGTGGGGATACGGATTATACAATTCAATCAGCAATCGAAGAATTGCAACATGTTTTATCAGCAGATTTTAAACCTACCGAAATTGAAGTTGGTGTAGTAGAAGGTACAAATAATTTCCGTACATTATCAGAAGAAGAAATTGAAAACCATTTAACTGCTATTGCGCAACGTGATTAATCATGTAATGTATGATTTTATCGTGCTATTGCTATACTTAGAACATGATGGTACAAAACATATTTTTTTCATAAATACAGGTATATATCTAGAATAGCAATATAATAGTACGAATCAATTTAAAATTCTATATGTGGAGTATAGCTGGCCCAGCTGTGGCCTGATGAGCTGGTGTGGGCCAGGTGGGGGTGGTAGAAAAGATATCTCAATCTTTCTTTTTATTTTTAGTACATAATATAAACTACGTCTCTACCCTAACACCAATGGTATATCTATTACAATATCAACCTATATCAACTATAAAAAATCGTCGACTTCGATGCTAACCAGCTAGAGCTAGCCTTACCACCTATGGTAGGGCTAGCTAGCCAGGCTGGCTAGCCAGGCTAGAGCTAGCTAGCTAGCTCTAACCTGGCTAACATGTGCTGTACCGTGTTAAAATAACGTTACAGCTCGGCAGCATAAGTAGAAATTATTATGACAAATGATTATTGATTCCGTTGGATTGTTTGTATTGTTTTTTTCATTTAAGTATAAAAAAAAGAGTGATGGAAGTAGTATGTAAAATGCATGTGCATGCAGCTATATCTATAAATTCTTAGTTCATAAATCTACTAATTACAATGGTGATACCATTTGATCAAATATATAAACGTTGGCAATAAAAACTTGGAAAATGTTATAAACTCCAACAGATCAAAATAGCATGTTATATTATTATCATTTAAATATAAATGTTCTAAATCCTCAGGTAAGTCATTAATGTAGATTAGACCTTTTAAACCTTTCCTATTACAATACAATTTTCTATCAACAGACAATGTGCACCCATAATCACTATAACCAAATCCGAGATTATTTCCATATGTGACAAGCTTAGTACTACTTATAATAAGTATTATAATATAGAAGAAGAAGATATATTTGTTTTTCATCATGTTATCCATTATACTTTTTGGTGTATTTTTGGAATTCATCTGTTTGTTTTAAATGTATGGTACACATTTGTATATATATATAAAACGCAAAAATATATTTTAATATACACTGAACTGTAATAATACGAATTTGCTTCGACGAATAACGAACGTGCAAACAAATGGTACAGTACATACGAGTACAGTATAGAGAGCAACTGCTAGAGCTATTTGTATAAAACGCAATACGGGAATTACCGTACTAGAGAGTACTGTACTACGACGTAAGTACTAAATAAATATTCGTACATGTACCTCGTACACGCTGTAAAAAGATACTGTAGTGCCATACTACTACTCGTAGTTACTGTACATGTAATAGTATACGCTACACAAATATAAATAATAAAAATTCACGAACTTCGTATAAAAAAAATTACGTTTTTTTAAATATTTTGTTGCTGATCATATGCAGCGCTCAACGTTTCCTCCTCTGCCAAATGTGAGCGGAATGTTTTCAAATTCTTTTGCAGTTCCGTGTACATTTTAATTTTCCTCTCTAAAATATTATCTAATCTTTCTGCATATACATCAATATCGTAATCTACGACATCTTCACCTTGTACTTTGGCAAGCAAATTGCCTTCCTCCGTAAGTAACTGTGCATTTTCTTGTATCGTATCCATGTGAAGCTGCAATAAATTTTCTTCCTCATCGACTAATTGGCTGATTGCTTCATGCAAATCTTCTAAATGTGAACTGGATTCACCTTCCCCTTGTGCACGTAATGAACGATGTAAAATTTGTAAATCCTCACGTTCTTTCACTTTAGCAGTGGCTTTTGTTTTTTTAATTTTCTTTTGATGGCTATTATTCGGTTTTTTCAATTTACTGTTGCTGTGACGTTGGTTGCTATTGTTACTACCACTTCCTCGTATTAACGGAGAATTTTCAGAACTATGGGTAATAATTCTTCTCTTACTATTGTTTCCTCTGGGATGATTTGGGCCAGATGGTTTTTTCGTTTCTTCTTTTTGACCAGGTGGTGAAGCATGGCGACGATTTCGATTGTTGTTATTTCGATCATTGGAACGAGGGTTTCGCCCGTTTACTGCTACGTTATCATCCATTTTACCTTCATACTTGTTTTGTTGTTGATGCCTTCCCATTCTATTATTTTTGTTGTTACTTCCTGTTGGCGGCAATTTTACACGTGGAGAGCGCCTATTATTGGTAGACGTTGGCGCGCGTACATGGTTGACAGCATTTTTGCTCTTTGCCTTTCGTATGACATCTTCTTTCATTTTGATCTTTTCATGCTCAGATATTTTACCTTCACGTGCTAATACATTTGCTTTATGCAATCGCCTTGCAGTTGGACTCAATGGTGGTGACAGCATCGATTCACCAATGGTATCATCTGAATCGTCTTCCTCTAATACATCACCAAAACTATTATTAGCATGTGCACCAACGTTGTGTTTGATATTTTGCCCTTTATTGTTCTCATCCATACCACCACCTGGTGCCATCGTACCTTCAAAATAATGCACAACTTCTTTTTCCTTCACCCTATTTGCATAACGCAAGGTATTTAACGTATGTTCCGTACTCGATGCCGTAGGTGCGATGTTGCAAATCATCGTAGTGCGTGATTGTGGTGAAAAAGATTCTTTCAAAACCAATGTCAATTTTGATGCACGATATGGAATATGCAAACGACGTTTTGCACGCATGGCACGAATACATTCTTTCAATGCTAATAATGATTTGTTAATTTCAGCACCTTCAACACGACGTTGACGATTGTGATTTTTTGTATCTTGACCACGTTCACTACCAGCTAAATCAATCAATGAAAACATACCATTTCCACGCCTATCAGGGAAACGTACAGCGATGCGGCATATCGCATGGGACCGTGATGATACAGCATTCATTTCCGTCGCATGCGTTGCGCGCGAGCTGTTGCCCCGTGCAATGCATTCCAACAATTCTTCTTTCGTCGTGACTTGCTCCTCACACAATCCACCAACCACTACGTTACCTTTTCCATCTTCACGAATAGTTAATTTTTTCCGTCTGTTCAATAAATCAATACAACGACCACCATAAATTTCAAAAAAAGTGCATATAATTTTCGTATTACCTAAATTACCCTCTTGTTGTAAATTTTGAAAAATTTCTTCAGCTGCGCGATTTTGCATTGCAACCATGGTATACGTTTTCCCACTACCAGTTTGACCATACGCAAAGACTGTCGCATTGCCACCTTTTGAAAATACATGTTTAATCAATGGCTGTGTTGTGACTTTATAAACAAGAGCATTATCTTCTTTTTCATCAAAAACATGATCAAAACTAAATTCAGTATTATCTAAATACTTCGTAATACCGCATACTTTTTTACTAGATTTGTGAATAATGCACAGCGGGTTCAATCCGGTAACAGTATCCCAATCTTTCATTCTCGTTTCACGTGGTATGATGGGACGTTTACGAATACAAACTTTCATTATATCTTCCTTTATACGATGTGAACGTTTTTTGATTTTACATTCTTTTCGAAATTTTTCAATCATACGTTGAAAGTCAACATCACCAGGCTCACCTTTTCTTTCAAAACGCAATTTATCAGCAGCTCGATTTTTTTTATAGACTTCTGCACTACGTCTCCTTTCCTCTCGATTCCGTCTTAACTCTTCAATAGCTTGTACAGTTGATTTTTTTTGACCTTTATTTGGTGTATATGTTTTTGGGGCATTTTTAGATAATGGCCACATAGTTTTGTATTTGTTCTAATTAAATAAATTCTTATAAAATATAGATAAATAATTAAAAATCTGGAATAGCAATAATAATAAATAATCTGTACGACTGTTTTTTTTCCTTCTTTCTTTCACAAAATGTAAATTTTAATGCACTTTCAAATGAAATAAAACATAAATCTAGAATAAACACACTGATTGTTAAAAAAGAATATAATATGGACATCACAAGGCTCACCATCTTGCAAAGTGTATTAGTATACAATGGTATTAAGTGTAAGTGCTAATCCAAATATTCAAAAAAAATTTTGATTGATGAGGTGGTTGTTTCTAATGGTAAATAGTGTTAAATATATTGAAACTAAAACGGCGACGGTTTATAAGAGGTTCAGCATCTTCATCTTCAGAGTGAGGAGGATACTTTACAATGCAAAATCTGCAGTACCATATTAATATGCACCAATTTGCCATTACTCCTGGCTGGGATGGCTGACTGGGCCAGCACTCCAGGCACTCGACTCGGCACCTCGATCAAAAATGAGCCCATCACGAACGAAACGCGGCGCCATCATGCATGCACAACACAAAAAAAAAAAATACTATTATATTATTATTTGCTGGTTTGCACATTTCTTCTACAAAAAAAATAAAAAAATATAATGGGACAAAAATATACAAGTATAATGTACATTTATAAGTAATAGTAAACATTCCCATATTAGTTTCATACATATATATATATTATACTTGTATAAGATTCATTTATTATTATACTCTTCGACAGTGCATTCATATATATATATTACACTTGTATAAGATTCATTTATTATTGTACTCTTTGACAGTGCATTCGTTTACAGTGTCTTCGTATCATCCCCCATCCTAAATACAATAATAAAAGTATTGAAGATGATGTTTTCAAATAATAATAATTTAAATAATAATCAAGGATCTTTTAAAGATTTCAACAATAATAATCAAACGTCTTTTAAAGATTTCAACAACAATAATAATAATAATAACAATAATAATAATTTTTTGCAATTTCCACCAGAAGTACCAAATACATTTTTTAAACCAACTACAATCAGTGCACCATTAGATGAATGGGTATCTATAAATGTAAATCTGAACATGCAAAATCAATGTGCTAAAATCTTTTTAGAACATAATATTATAACTTTGGAGGATCTGTTATATCGGAAAACATGTGATGATATTGATTCCTTATCTTTGCCGGAAAGTGTACGAAATACTATAAAAAATGAAATTATGAATACAACAAATAAACGTAAAGTGAGGGGAATGTATGACCCAGACAATTCATCTGTTTCGTCAAGTGACAATAGTAGCAGTTTTTGGAATGATTCGGATACATCATCACCAAAACGTATGTGTTTAACACCATTATCACCAATTTCCAACATTTCCAATACACCCTCCTATTTTCAAAGTAGCACTACAAAAAGTAGCATTAACGATAGTAGTTTTTTGAACACAAGCGACGGCGATGGGCAAGATTCTTTGAGTGTATCATTACTTGAAAAACAATTTCAAGAAATGGAAATTAATGAAATGAACTTTAGTAAAGAACAAAGCGATGCATTTGATTTAATTAAACTAGGAAAAAATGTCTTTATAACTGGAAGTGGTGGTGTTGGTAAAAGTTTATTAATTCGTGAAACCGTAAAATATTTCAAAAACGTGATGCTAAAAGATCCTGTAGTGCTAGCACCAACTGGTATAGCAGCATTGAATGTAAATGGCGAAACAATGCATAGATGGGCAGGTATTGGTGTACCTAGATTTTATAAAGACTTTGGTAAAGTATGGGGAAATGATGCAAAAGAACGAATCCGTGCTGCTGAGGTCTTAATAATTGATGAAATTAGTATGGTTAGTGGTGAATTATTAGATTTCTATGAATTATCAATAACACTTGTAAGGCAATATGAAGAACTTAAACGTGCAGGTGCAATAGACCAACGCGTTACGATTGATAAGGAATTGTTGTTATCAAGATGGGATCAAACAAATTTTTTAAGCACATTAAAACCTTTTGATGGCATGCAAGTGATTTTTGTTGGAGATTTCTATCAATTGCCACCTATTCAAAACAATTTAATGAATGATCAAGTAACACAAGCATATTTAAATACATTATTAGAAATGAATGGTGATGATGATGGTGAAGACGACGATGATACTGAAAAGGCACAAATTGCTGATACCTTGTATGGAGGACGAGGGTATGCGTTTCAATCGTATTGCTTTGAAAAGTCCAAAATTTTCTTCTGTGAGCTAACTGAAGTGTTTCGTCAAAAAGATAAAGACTTTATTGCAATTTTAAATCGAATTAGAAAAGGTGAAAAAATGACACCAGATGAACAAAACGTTGTAAATAGAATACCAAAATCGTTGCCAGATATTGTAGTTCAAGGTGGGCATATCATTAAGGCGACAGAATTATTTTGTACTAATTGGGACAAAGATAAAGAAAATAATAAACAGCTAGATTTAATCCCGCCACTGATGCCATGTGAATATGCAGCGATTGATAAATACGTACTAGATGAAAAACGAGTGAATAAATTAAAGCAAAAATATCGCAACGACATTAACAATCATCAGTATAAAAATGGTGTACTTTCATTAAATAAACTTTTGAGAAATAAATCAAAGAATTTCATAGAAAAAAATAAATTCAGAACAAAACTGCTATTGAAAAAAAACGCACAAGTTATGTTGCTATGGAATTTAAATGTGAAAGATGGATTAGTCAATGGAAGCCGTGGCGTTGTTATCGGTTTTAAGAAACGCGATGCACATCTTGCATATTTGCAAGGAAAAGTAGATGCTTTGGAAAACCTTTTACAAATTGTTATAGACCATGGTGGATTTAGTAATAATGTTAATAATAATAATAATAATTATTATTATGCGATCATCCAGGATTATAGCAATGCTAATGGAAACAGTACTACTACTACTATTAATACTACTACTACTACTACTACTACCAACAACAACAATAATATTAAAACACATAATAATAATAATGAAAATGAAAATAATTGCGACATTGTGGAAGCTACATTTAATAAAATGAGTCTTATTTCGAAAACATCGGAAATTAAAAATGATATTTCAAAGATAAATAGCGAATCAGAAATGCGGCAGATACAATTATTGAAAGAACGAAATCAAGCATTTATTACATTGGAAAAAGAATTTGGTAATGACAGGCCAGTTGAAATGGCATTGAAAAGAATCAACAAATATAAACAAAGCATTGAAAACATTAAAACGTTTAATAACGGGCGAAACGACAGCAGCTCTGATTTACCAATATGCAGATTTAAAAATAGATTAAAGAGACCAACTGTTATTGAGCCACAAAATATTGAATATGAAGTGAATCATGTAGGTGTTGTGACTAGAACTCAAATACCATTGGCATTAGCATGGGGAATTACAATACATAAAAGTCAAGGTTTAACGTTAGATTATGTATCCGTATCTTTAAGAAAAACTTTTTCAGATGGACAGGCATATGTTGCATTATCGCGTGCAATTGGACTTGATTCATTAGCCATCAAAGATGGCTTGCCAAATTATAGGATCCAAGTGAACCCATTAGTAGGTAGATTTTATGGGTTAAATCGTCACAATACAAATACTTGCAGTACCAGTGGAATTCCATTATGGGATACCATTAATGTATTGCATTTTTGTAAATGCAGGAAACCTTGCAGACGTGATGTTGTAGGTGATGCAGAGGAATTAGGAAACAATGGCAATTCAGCTTGTAATAGATTTATCAAATATTCATGTGATTCTAGTAATACAGCAAATCGTTGTAATTATGAAGTAATCATAAATGAACTTGATTCATTAACAAGTGATGGAAGTGAAGTTTTGTGAAAATATGATGTGTGACAGTATCATATCGTATATGTAACACTGTATGATTATGATGAATTTAAAAAGTTTTAATACGAGTAGATAATTTTTACTTCTAAAAAGTTGATATAATATAGTAATCTGATAGATTATTTTATTTTATTTTTAGTTGATGTAACATAATTGTACTGTACTTCCTGTGGTCCCAGTGGTAAATAAAAGAAAAATTAAATATAATTTTTTTAAAGTTCTCTTTTGCAACTTCAATATAAGGTTTTTTTCGAGTGTACCTGGTACTCTACGCCTTCTGGCCTAATAATGTATAAATTATAAAAATAACTAACATTCTAATTCGTGAATTTTAATTTTATCAATATAATTAGTATACTGTACTAGGATACGCATGCATACCAACAAAATACCAGAGATTAATCTAAATCCTTAATTTAATATCGACTATAACACGAACACCATGTCAAAACATCTTCCTGTTACAACTAGCTTGGAACTTGCAGATAAATATTATG
>LT649466.1:0-24408 GCA_900128395.1 Stramenopiles sp. TOSAG23-2 | reverse complement strand
TAATAAAGTCTGTGTGTATAAATCTACATTTAAAATTTTCATA
This sequence comes from Stramenopiles sp. TOSAG23-2, assembly GCA_900128395.1. Taxonomy (NCBI): domain Eukaryota; species Stramenopiles sp. TOSAG23-2. Next base: position 24,365 of record LT649466.1, on the reverse strand, counting down.
TCTATATATATATATCAATAAATATAAATACTGACATTCTTTGTCAATAAAATAGATATGTAAAAGTTTCTATTAGTGTTCAATGCTATTCCCATACTATTCGCATTCTCAATAAAAAACAACACGATGAAAATATTATCCTTTTTCTATTAAATTTACAATGAAATCATTTATCTATATTCCTGAAATATCAATTTACATATTTATCAACATAAAAATATCCATAAAAAGGTGCAAAAATGTAGAATTTTTTACAAAAAATGCTCTGTAGACTGCCAAGTGTAAGATCCTATTTAAAATAGTGGAAAAAGTGTCAAAATATGAAAAAAATAACACTATTCATAATGGATGTTGGCGTTCTGGACCAGAGTACAGTACTCCCCCCTAGTAGTATATAATATATTATAAATAAATAAATAACGTCTATGTGATCTATGATTCACAAAGGACACAATCTAGGCTTCGTTTTGATCTAGGTCTTAGACTTTTCAAAGATAATCAGGTTAAGGTATAATTTATTACCATAATAATAATATTGAAAACTTGTGAAAACCCGATTAATTTGTTTGATAGGCAATATAGTGTTTAAGTATACCAAAAATTTTATCAGCTATTAAGGAGGGGACGAGGCGCCACGATTCGTTCTTCATAATTCATAAATTAAATGGGGAATCCGAGACACATCACATATGTATATATATATTATGAGATGTGGAGAGATATAGTCATAAAAAAGTTTCATCGCATTTTAGACTAAATCGATTCAACAATTTATAATAATATAGCAGGCGAAGGGAGGTATTATAAAAATATTTATCGTTGCAACATCTGTTGAATAATCTGTTTGAATAATTTCAATCGCTGATGAGCTATATAAAATATAGGATTCCTTTTGTATTTTCTTCTTTTGAGTTGTGTTTTTGTTTTCAACGTTAAAAATTTAGAAACGCAGCCGCAGTAGGTTGTTCACTTTGTTGCATGCCCGGCATGATAGCAACAAGTTCTGCATTTGGATTTTCGAGAATGTAATTGTGGTATATGCCAACCTTGTGACCATTGCAAAAATAAAAAATGTTTATTGTTGTTTTTATAAATGCACAAATTAAAATTAACAAAAAAAATCTGCAATCATCCATTTCACCTTAAATAATAACAATGTGCCGCCTCCTCTCTGCTTATAATATTATAAGCTATACCAGATATGTATTATACCAGGTATTAATATATATCCATATATTTCAGAAAAAAAGATACACAAAAGGAGGTGCACACACAAAAGGGAATATTAATCAAAAAAAAGATCTTGTATATGTAACAATATAATACAACAACAACAATAATAAACAAAGATGAAATCATTAATAAATAATATGACAAATAAAACAATGAAATTAAATTCATTATTATTAAAACAAAATATAATTAAAAAAAATATTGTAAATTTAAAACCTTTTAAAGGATATAATTCTTTTTCGTCATCTACCATATCAGATAAAGTTGTTGTCACTGCTGCTTTAAACGGTGTATTGACAGATCCAGCAAAATTTGATATACCAGTAACACCGGAAGAAATGGCAATCGCTGCATCAGAAGCATATGATGCTGGTGCATCTGTAGTACATATACATTTTCGTGATCAAAGACCTGGAAAAGGACATTTGCCATCGTGGGAACCAGCGGATGCAAAAGCAATTTCTGATGCTATACGTGAAGCACGTCCAGATATTTTAGTCAATTTCACTACTGGTACGATTGGTACAGGCACAAGTCCACTTGCAGGCGGTAAATTAGGCCCAACAGATGGCCCAATATCATGTTTAGAAGCTGGCATGCCTGAAATCGCAGCGTTAAATAGCGGAAGTTTAAATTATTTAAAAGCAACAAGGAAAGGAACATGGGCGTGGGAACCATTGATGTTTGAAAATCCAGTTGAAAAAATTGAAATTATGTTAAATGCAATGTGTAAATTAAATATAAAACCAGAATGTGAATGTTTTGATACGGGAATTGTACGTAGTATCAAAATGTTTGAATCTGTAGGATTAATGGAACAACCAATTAATTTAAGTTTAGTGATGGGTGTTGCTAGTGGAATGCCATGTAAACCAGAATGGATTGAATTATTAAAAGAAGAAATGAATGAAGCGACACAATGGCAAGTTATAGCAATTGGTAGAGAGGATGCAACATGGCCAACATTACGCCGTGCAGCTGAATTAGGTGGACATGTTCGAACTGGATTAGAAGATACATTTTATTTACCAAATGGGGAAAGAGCAAATTCATCAGGTCAATTAATAGAAAATTTAGTAAAAATCGTAAGAGAAGTTGGACGTGAACCAGCAACACCAGAAGAAACAAGAATTATATTAGGTACGAAATAAAAAAAATGTACACACACACATATTATAATTTTTATCTCCTCGAGAAGAAAAAAACGTCTTGCGTATTATTATTAATTTTTACGTCTCTCGCGTCTCATAATATTATTATACCACTACATTTACTATATGTTATATAGTGCTGTTAAAAATTTTAATAAAAATACATTAATATGATGTATATATATATATATATATAACGATTAACTTGATAATAAAGACAAATCTCTACCATTCGGTCCACCTGGTCCATTTAATGCTTCCTTTGCTTTGCTAATAAAATCTTCTTTTGATACAAAACTATCACATGCAGTATTTAACAAACAAGCCATAACTTGACGTTTATGCGTTGGGAAGTTAACTGACAATACACCTTGTGGTGAACGTAATGCTCTTAAAATGTCTTTTACACGTGTTTTAGGTACCATAGCAGTGGCACTATCCCATACAGCAGTTAATAATTTATCTTTCTCAGCATCTCCACGCGTATCGGTGGTTGTTAACAAGTTGATCAAATAATCAATCGGTTTCTCTGGACGTTCCAATACAACATCTTCTAACATTTCTCCAAACATTTGTTGTGCACCGACTTTATTTACATAGTTTTCCAAATTTTGTTTCGTTTCAGCCATTCTTCTTCTTCTTTATTATTATGATGATATGAATATGATTGATAATAATAAAATACGTACTATATCTGTATATATTTATATATAAATGTATTTCCTGTTGTCTTCCTATTGATCAAACCAATATATTATAGTTATGAATTCTTTTGTTGTTTGTTCTGATTTCTTTCCTTCATTTTCTACATCTAGTATAATATGTATTTTCGTATTTTATTTTAACACACCACACTCTTCTAACGTATTTTGGTGGCTTTTTGGTCAACAACAAAAAAAAATACTGTGTGCCTGCTGTGTATAATAATAGCTTATAATAATAAGGAAATAGCAGAGAGAGAGAGAACTCTGACAAAATATAAGGTTATAATATGTCAAGAACTCTCCATGCTATAAGTCTATATTTGCCGTGCGTAGCTCAGCAGCAGTTTCATGCATATATTTTATTCCAGCAAATAATAATAGAAAATATATTCACCCTCATCTCATATAATAATATAAATATATATAGTTACTGTATAATTTACAAAACTGCAACTTTAAATGGATGGATGTGTAAATGTAAGAAGACAATCGAAGATTCTATATCTACATACATCTATCGTTATTTATATATATATACATTTAATTTCGTGGTATGCCTCTTCAACCGACGAAACCAACGGGACCGAAACAAGCGGTACCCAATGATAATAATAATAATAACAAAGGAAAACGTAAATTGACAAATCCAAATAATAATAATAATAACAAAACTAGCAAACCATCTGCTAATGTAGTTCACAAGAAACCAACGTTGGAAGACACTATTGAACATGTTTTTACTGTATTAAGAGATCAAAGCGAATTAGAAAATGGGATACCTGTACCGCCAAAATTTTTTTATTTTTACGATTCAGAAATGTTACGACATTTTTTAGCTTGTGTAGTTTATTATTTTTATGCATTTACACAAGTTAAAGATTTAGAAAGTGATTTAATAAATAGCCCAAGTGATGAACGTACAAAATTGCAACTACATGAAAGTAGAAAAGCGTTGCAGCAACGCTTACGGATATTTGCTGAAGCATATTCCAGATTGTTGCTTCATTGCAGTAATTTTGAACATACACAAGAAGACCAAAGTTTCTTTGAGTTTTTATTTGAGTTTACACGTACTACTTGTCGAATGGCAGTAGCAGAGGAGCAATGGGATTCCATTGATGAAGCACTTGGCCATGTATTTAGGGGATATATGTTTAATACAGATGCATTAAGATCACCTAGGGCAGATAATAATAATAATAAAAATAAAAGGAACAATGGTTTATTATCAGGTAATAATGGCAACGGCGGGAATAATAATAATAATAATAGTAATGGGAGTAACAATAACAATGGTTTTGATGATAATGATGTCATGATGATACACGATAATGATGATGATGACACGAAGAACAACAATAATGGTAATAATGATATTGATGGCGACGGAACGATTATAAACAAACCTGATGAAGTCAAAATGATTTTAAAAAGATATGCACGTAAAAAAAATGATGATTTTTTTAAAGTTGCAAATCGTTTACAATCAAATACAGCAGAGGCGGAAAAAGCAATTAATTTAGCAAAAAAATTATTAGCATCACATAGACATAAAGTTACACGTGTACCACGTGCTAAAAGTGTACGTGGAAAACATAATAAAATTGTTAAAATGACAAAATTATCTCAATTAAATGAAAAACGTTTAGGTCTATCAGCAAATTTACCAACAGAACGTGCAAGGGATTTTTCAATTCGTAAAACATTTAATACTAGATCACCGATGATATCGTTGTTATTACCAACACCGGCAGAGAGATTAGAAGTTTCTATGATGCATTATGAACATAAAAAAAAAATGCAACTGAAAAAAATGAAAAAACGAAGAGGAAATTCAATAAAAATGAATAATAATAAAAAGAAAGGAAACGGGGGTATTCGATTACCATCGACAACAACATTAAGAGGGAGACAACGAGGTGTTTTGAGCGGTGGCGTGTAATTTTGCATGTATATTTGTATTCTCAGTAACATACGTCTCGTATGCGTATATCATACGAACGTACGAAATGATATGATATCATATTCTTTTTTAACCATCACCATATCATTATATATTCTTGTATGCGTAACACACAATCGTAAAAAATACGAATCTACATACTCGTACGAGTCGTACATGCGAACGTATAATGTATTACGAGTCGTATATATATATATATATATCATAGAGTATCGGAATTATCATATGAGTAAATTAAAAAATAAGTTATTGCATATATATATATATTATAAAAAATTACGTATATTATAATACGTATATGTTTTATAAAAGCGGAGTACTCAAATTAATAATATTGTGTGCACTCAATTGTTTTCGATGGTAAAATAATAAATAACCACTCGAACGCACAATATCATTTTTATCTGCTTTACCAACACGGCTATCATTGTATTCAAACCAATTATTACTCTTTCCACCCCCTGAATTTTTACACGTTGCAATATAGTGACCACCACCCATAGAGCCCATATGGTGGACGACACCATATAGATCATACAGTTCTTTATCACGAAATTCATCTGGTTTCCGGTTTCCCAATACAGTAGACATGTCTAAACCTTTTATTGGATAGTGCATTGGATTATTCAATTTTCCTCGAACGTACATGGTATATATAAAACGCTTTACATGGACAACAAGTATATCCGGCAAACGCCATATATCCATTTGTGACATTGTTGTATCCACTGCTTTACATTTGTCGCATTTATATCCTTCTCCAAGACGCTCGGGTTTTGAAAATTCTTTTAAACAGTCTTCTAACTTAATATCTTTTCGACCATTAGCTTGTTCTTGCATTCGTGCACCTTTTACTTTTTGTACCGTCTCATGATCTTCATATTTATCAGTACTGTTATCATAATAATCCATAGAATCCCATTCAATTACGATACTTTCCCCAGCACGTACTTTAGGTAGACCAGGATGATTTTCAAGTTGTCTGTGATTTTTCGTTTTCACTAAATTGTTGATATGGACAGTATAAGGTTTTCTCTCCGAAAATTTCGTTTTTGATGCCTTGACCCATTTAGAAAGATGTTGATCAACAATTTTTAAAAGTTCAGCGCTGGATACATGAGAGCTGAAATATATTAAGGAAGGCGTACCAAAATACCTTTGCTCCTTGATGTTATCAACGTTTTTGGATGAAGACAATGAGTTTATTTCAGTAGAAATCATTTCAAGACCGGCCTCTATCTGTTCTTGTTGTTGCTGTGTTTGTTGCACAGTCCTATGCAACAGGGTGGCTACAACCAATTCAAGTTGTGGCTTTCGAACCATGGAATACAACGGTTTGATACGATGTTCATCAGTGTAAGGAATCCATTCGTCAAAACCAGCCTTGTATCCATCGAATCGAACTTTAATTTCCTCCGTCTCTTCGTTTACTTCTACAACGGTAGAGGCATACCACTGACCATCATCGTCTAAACAATCAACACGTTGATGCATTAATATTTCGGTGACTGTTTCATTTTCATCATTACCGGTTTCATCCCCATCATCAAAGAACTTATTTTTTATATCAGTCGAAGTCATTTCCACCTCTTTATCATTATCATCTTCTTCACTCTGTGCTTCATTGCCCTCTTCAATCGAATCATGACTCTCCACAACGGAATCGTTGCTCAAACTGCAACAAAAATACATACCAGAAGATTGATTACGTTGCATATTTTGATCACTATCATGCTCCATACTGCCACTATCACACATCGAAAAGCAGCCGATTGGACACGTGCTTTTATTGACCATCACTATATTATTGCTGTTGCTATCGGTATTTTTATTACTCCCGCTTGTATTAAGCGGAATATTATTCACCTCTACGTTCGGATGACCGCAAATTTCATTAAATATTAAAGGTCTCTCAAACGCAAACAAATTATCATCTTCGCGTATAGTGTGCAAGTGCTGTCGATCAGGTCGAATTGTTACAGTCATATTATTTTCAACGGTAGCTATAATCAATCGATTTGCCGGTATTTTACACAGTGATGCAAGTTCAAATTTTAAATCACCAACAAGGCCTACTTGCGGTGTAAAGACACCGTAAGCAGTTGCTGTGTTTATTGCATTATTTTTATTAAGATTGTTTTCATCACTTTCGGCGGCATCTTTCTTATCTTCCTTTGGCAATGGAACAACTACAATATTATATGCAAATTGTACATTTAGAGCTACACTAAGACAATGAAATGGCTCAAAATTCAAAGTTTTATGACCACACGAATTACATCTTAATGTACGTCTTAACTGACCATGAAACAAGTCAACGATAGTAGAACGATTTTCTTCCAAATGTTCTTTCCATTTCTTGTCAGCAATTTTATTATCATCAAGCGGCTGTGTCTTGGGTTGTTTTACTTCCATAGTACCATCGATATTTGTTCCCGATGTTTCATCGCCATCATTTTTTGTGGACGCTTTTCCCCCTTCATTGGAATTGTCTTGTTCATCATTTTCAATCATCGGAGCAACTTGATTATTTGCGCGTGGCGACTTTACTTTGTCGTCGTTGCTGTTTTCATCTCCCGTGGAAACGTTTTCTGTCGATGACGAGCTTGATGTCCTAGTAATTTCTAAAGATGCAGATTTATTACTTTTTTTCTCCTCCACACCGTTATTTTGTTTTTTATCTTCAGATGACGAGGACGACTTGACCGATAGAAGGCGCTTTTTCTTTCCATTTGTGGAACCCTTGCCCTCTTCTTTTTCTTTTTTCTTTTTCTTTTTCTTTTCCACGCGATTGATATCCTCATGTACAATGTCTAATAACACGGAAAAAAATTCATGCGCATCTTGTTGACCATAACCGGAAAATGGCGTCAACATTGGTGTCCTTGCAAAAGTACGCTTGAACTTTTTGGGAGCGATGGCTTTAACGGGCGAGACCGTTTGGTCAATCCATAATTTAGAGAGCATTTGGGCAAATTCAAACGCCACTTCACCACCACTGCCACGCTTGTTGGCGATATTTAATTCCTTTTCAAAAAGGCCGGTTCGGAAATAATTGCATAAAATCGGTGTGTTGGACAAACATTGTAACACTGAATTCATGTAACATGTATTACCTAAATTAATTAAACCTACAGCACCTTGTTCAACCGCATTACCACTTACACGGCTAACACGATTACTGCCGCTTACATCCACATTATCAGATCTGGGCTCAGTTATTGTAAACAACGGTTTTAACTTTGGAGAATCGACATCATACCATTCATCCCATTTAGGATTGAATCTATCAAAATGTATTTTCACTTCAATTAATTCTTCATCGTCATTTGCCTTCAAATCAACCACAGTACCGGCAAACCATTTACCATCTTTATCTTTTGCATCAACTTTGGAATTTAATTCAAAATCGCGAAAATTTTCATTTTGTTCGTCAATCAAATCTCTAGGCCAAACATCATCATCTGAATCTTTCGTTTCTATCATTATAAAATCACCAGTTTCTACGTCTGCATCAGCCAGTGACAATACTTGTTCCGATGGTACATTCTCTTCATCGCTATCAGTACTGGGGGTAAAGGAAAGACAGCGCCATTCTCCACCTTTTGGTTTCAACCAAAGACGTGAATTCTCTCGATCAACGTTTAAATGTTTACATACTTTATTTTTCATATCCTTTACGGTATTTACTAGACTAAACATCTTCCTAAATTCTTTCGCACCTTTAGAAGGGCGACCGGTTCTTAAATCCATTGATGCAAATATTAAAACCAACGGATGCATTTCCAACACAACCCCATCACGACCTGGAGGATTGTAATATGGCGTGCGTCGTTTCTTTGCCCCTTGTGCACCTTTTAACGATATAACATTTCTAGAGTAGTCTGGTCCACCTCCATACCAATTTTCTAAATGTTTCCACAAAGCATCAGGTATTAATACATAATCATGACCTTCCAATAAATTCAATTTTAAAGTTCCTTTATCGTCACCTTGTAAATGATAATTATCGAACGGCCCAGGCCTATCGCCGGATGTATGGCTTAAAGAACGTGACCTGACTAAAGTTTTCCGCTGCTTTTGATGAGAATTATTGTCTGTTGTTCCATTGGAAGAAGAAGCAGAAGATGATGATGATGATCCTTTGACATTATCATTGTTATTGGTATTATTTTGTAAATCTAACTTGTCCATAATAATATCATTTCCATCCTTTGGCTTATTTTCTGGACTAAAATATGGTGATACGGGGTTTGTATCGTTCATTTGAATATCCGAAACCGCCGTTGACGATTCTAACATTTCATCAACATTCTCAATGCCTTTATTTTTGCTATTGATATCATTAATATTGCCATTGCTGACTTTTATCGATGATGAAGGCGATAGCAAATTATTAGCTGTTGATGATGTTGAATTTTTTAATTTACCTTTGTTTTGTGTTTCATCATGTGCAAAATCAAATGCTCGATAAGACGTATACATGCACCAAGTTTCCCACCATTTGCTAGACAATACATGCCAAACATCGTTTACTTTCATTTCATTGTGCTTTTTTAATATTTTTCGAACCGTGCGAGCTTCAATTTCTGACGTTGGCACAATCCGAAATAATTCCAATAGATATGTTATGACCATATTTTTTTCAGCCCATGACAAGAATACTTGCAAAGATATTTTATCCTTCGATTTACTAAGGTCATTTAAAAGTTCTTGCCCCGCTTGCCTCATCCATGTGGTTCTACTTGATGATCTATCTTCACTTTCTAAACGCTCCATTGATGCCATAGCAGTCTGAGCCAGTTCTTCAACATCCTTTGCAGTTAAAAATCCATCTTTATCAGAATCAAACAGATTAAAAATAATAGAAGCTTTTTTCTCTGCGCTACCGTAGCAACAAATGGTGATTGCTGTACAAAATTCTCGGAAATCCATTGTATCTCCTTCTTTACAAAATAGGCCAAAAGCAGCTCTTGCCATGTCCTGAGGCATATGCTCTAACTCACTAAAAATTTGGCAAAATCCTTCCAAATCCAACGTGAGGGGTACAGATTCCTCTCGTCCATCTTCCTCCTCGTCCTCTTCCTCGTCACTATTATTATTACTGCTATTACTGCTGTTACTATTATTACGTTTATGTGAAGCTTTTTGTTTTTTGTCACTCTTCTTACTATGCTGCAAACGAGCTTGTTGTTTAAATTTTCGCATTAAGATTAAAACGTCACTAGGACTCCATCTATCCATTAATAAATTTACTTCATCGGTAGCATCATGGTCTACATCTTTCAACTTTTTATTTCCAAATTTACGCCAAGGTTGATTTTCCTGGGATTTCCCAGACCTCGTCCCTAGAGACAATAGATTATTCCCCATGATGTAGTTTTATAGCGACAAGTAAATGATTAAATGAATTATATGCAAGGTATCTTTAATATATCGTTTGAATTGAAATACTAATATTAAATCATAAACAATTATAAGTGCTTTGAATGTTTTGTTGACTTTGCTTGTATATGAAGATGAAAGATGATGGTATAAATATCTAAGGATATTTTAATTATTTTAAATAGTTAATTAATTAATAATAATCGAACTTCTTCTTTGGATAATAATATGGTGCTTAAAAATTATAACTCTAAATAATAACAGGTATGTAAGAGGGGACGCAATGCTATTTCTATCATATTATAACTCGAAAATTTCGGCATCTAAAATGAATGAAATAATCAACCCAAATTGTTCCTGTATGAGATCAGGGAGATCTACTGGTGGTAGATCCGGGTGGGAGAATAAATAAATAGGAGATGATTGCCGGATTTAGATTGTCGTAGTCGTCTAATACTATTACGGTATAAAATACAATAAGAATAATACATTTTTTATAACAGTAACCCCTTAACTTCATTTTTTAGAGATTTTTAGGTATTAATACTACTCTGGCCAAAACTAAAAATGAAAACGAGGAAAACATTCACACACACACACACACACTCACATACGGTGGTATATATATGGTGTTATATATAATATCAGAGGAGAGGCAAACCAGTAAAATCGTAACAACTGATAATAATCTATGATAAAACAAACCCTTCCTCTTAAAAAAGATAAAACAAAGAACGACGATAAACCGTACGAAGTTACACCACATCGAGATGGCCATGGCATTGCTCCAGCATTGACGTTGAATGAAATGTTGAAACAACAAAGTAATTTAAAACCAAGAAAATACCCAACACGTGAACATGATGGAAAACATAGTGTGTACGATGCAATGTGTTTAGAAGGAAATAATTCTGAGCATGTTGTACTTCAAGAAATATACAAGACGTGTAATGGAAATTTAGAAGAAATAGCCGATTGTGTACAAAAAAAATATCCACAATATTATTTAGAAAAAAATAAATTATTAAAATGTTCACCAACAACTGCTAAATCATTTGCTTGGCAATGCGTTGAAGGGTATTACTCTTGAATAATTTGTTTTGAGAGAAGAGACGTTCTGGAGAAATAAAACGGAGTATATACTCGTATAATTTATTATAATTTATATTTTTTTCTACAGAGTAATTTATTCAAATGCATATACTCCCATACGTTCGTAATCAGTTTTTATATTATACTCGTACGTATGTACCACAAAAATTAACGTTCAACACTATCCATATGAAATCCAGGTGTACTTTTTGCAATTATATTTTCCTCACTATTCATATCTTCCTCAATCGTTTCAAATAATGGTGATGACATATATCTTTCAGCAGTATCAGGAAGCATACACAATATATTGCTACCAGGTTCAGCATTTTTTGCTAAATCCAATGCAACTTTGAATGTACTTCCACCACTAATACCAGTTATTATCCCTTCTTTAGCAGCTAATTGACGCGCCATATCGACTCCATCTTCACTTCCTACTGGAATCAAATCATCAAAATATTTTTTATCAATTGCATTTTGCAGTACATGGCTGATAAAATCGGGCGTCCAGCCTTGGATTAAGTGTGGTGACCACGCTGGATGTGAAGCTGCAGGTGTATTTGGAAATTCTGCAGATGCATCATTTTTCTCTTGTTTTTTACCAGACGTAATTAATGCAGCTTCTGCAGGTTCAGTTAAAACGATTTTTGTATGTGGTGATTCGTTTCTTAAAACTTTTGCTACGCCACTGATCGTTCCACCCGTTCCATAGCCTGTGACCCAATAATCTAGTTTCTGATTTTTAAAATCTGCCATGATTTCTCTTGCTGTTGTTTCTTCATGAATTTTAGCATTTGCTTCTGTTTCAAATTGTGATGCTAGAAACCAATTATTTTCCTTTGCCAATTCTTGAGCTTTTTCAATCATACCGAAACCTTTGTACTCACGTGGTGTTAGGACTACTTTTGCACCTAAGAAACGCATTAATTTTCGTCTTTCAATAGAAAATGAATCTGCCATTACCACAACGAGTGGATAACCTTTCGCAGCGCATACCATAGCTAAACCAACACCTGTATTCCCAGATGTTGCTTCAATAACTGTATCCCCTTTTTTCAACGTACCATTTTTTTCTGCTTCTTCAATGATAGATATTGCTAGCCTATCTTTTACACTAGCAGCTGGATTGAAAAATTCTGCTTTGCAATATATATTTACATCAGATGGTCCAATTGTATTTACTTTTACGCAAGGTGTGTTTCCTATAGTATCCAAAATTGAATTATAAAGTTGGCCACGTCCATTTGTAACACTTGATGTTGTTTGAAATGTTCTTTTAAATATGCGATTTAAATTCATATTCTCTTCTCTTTTTTCTTTGGTTGTCTCTCTCTCTCTCTCTTGGTACTGTATGTTGTTATATATATTTGTGACGTATGTATCTTTTTGTATGTATTTTTGTTGCCTTTGGCACTTCTTTGCTTATTATTGTAGTAGAGTAGATTTTATTTACCGGCCAAGAGGGGCACCCCAGCTTACCACCGTGCTATTCAGCCAGGTGGTAAGTGAATGGTGCAACCATGTTATATACAGTCGTCTGCGTCGTAAGCGTCAGAAAAAAAGTACCTGCTGTAGTAAAAAAAAATGAATGAGTGAGACGACAGAATCGTCTAACAAAATAAATCTTCGTCGTGTTTTTAGTCAAAGTGGCTAAATCATATAGATAGAACTTCTCGGTCACATGTTCTTCTTGTTTGAGATCACGAAAATAAGCAAAACAAACATTTTCCGGTTCGTAGAAATAAAAATACAATGGATCTATCGAAATCATTAGAAAAAGTCACGCAAATATCTTCAACGCAAGATCGTTTAGTTGCATATAAAGAACTTGTGAATGAATGTATTAATAAAGATGTTCCAGACCAAATTCAACATTTAATCGACCATTTGATGCAAGAAAATGTGCAGCCTGTTTTATCACGTCCTGCAATGGAATATTTATGTGCTGAAATTGGAAAATTAAAAGATGAGCCACTTCGTGCATTATGTCAATATGCAATAGCAAAGATCGAACCACGCATTGCATCGTTTGATGTAGCAGATGAAACAGTAAAAGTACACTTATCAGATATTTTAATTAATGAAGAGGACTATTGCGAAGCAGCGCGAGTATTGGGAACAATCAATTTAGATACAGGCGCACGTAACGTAGCACCAGAGAAAAAAGCTAGTATGTATATAAAAATTGCGGAATTATATTTACAAGCGGATGATACTGTGACTGCTGAAACCTTTATCAAAAAAGCATCGCCGCTCGTTCATGCTTTACAAGATTTACAACAAAAAATGAGATTTCAAGTATCTTTTGGACGTATATTAGATGCAAAACGTATGTTTCTTGAAGCTGCAAGACGTTTTTATACGATTTCTACGGAAGTCGGCTCGTTAATTGAAAACGATGATTTATTACAATTAATCAATAAAGCAATTGTATGTGCTATTTTGGCAAAAGCGGGTCCACAGCGTAGTCGTATGTTAGGTGCGCTTTTTAAAGATGCAAGAACACATCAATCAAAACATTTTCGTGTATTGGAAAGCATGTATAAACAACGTATATTACGAAGACAAGATATTGCTACGTTTGATAAATCATTGATGCCTCATCAACAAGCATTATTAGCAGATGGTTCAACTGTTTTAGAAAAAGCTGTTACGGAACATAATATGTTAGCATGTGCAAAATTATACAATAATATTACATTTAAAGAATTAGGAGGTTTATTAGGTATTGATGAGGAGAAAGCGGAAATAATTGCAGCAAATATGATAAGTGAAAATCGTTTAAGTGGCATGATTGATCAAATTGATGGTCTATTATATTTTAGCAAAGATAATAGTAATAGTGATAATAAACAAGGTGGTAATCGTAAAAACATAGCAATTCAAACATGGGATAGCAAAATTAGTAATATTTGCACTACATTACATACATGTGTTGAGACCATTGTAAAGCAATATCCAGACATGAAAAGTACAGTTAGGAGATAAGATGATATATTATCGTATATATATATATTCGATTGAGATTTTGGTGTAATATATACATATATTATTGAAATTATTATATTTTTTTTTATAATTTAAATTATTAGTATAAAAATTAAAATTTATAAATAGCCATTTGTACTTGTTACTATATTACAACATTTTATGACCTCATGATGATGCTGATTATTTTTTGAAAAATGACACGTCACATCGAATAGCACACACATTTACATTATTATTCATTATTATTATCATTAATAATTATTGTGCAATTCATATGAAGGATATATATATATATATACAGGATCATATAGAACATATGAAAACAATATAAGTACATAGTTAGATATACATATATATATATATACACATTGTCATATATATATATAAAGAAATATGAAATCAAGAAATCGAGGTGGAAAACGTGGACGTGGACGCGGCCGTAGTCGTGGACGGGGTAGGGGTCGAGGACGTGGTGGATCAAGAGGTGGAAGGGGTGGTGGTAGGAACAATTCCAATAATTACAATAATTATAATAATAATAACAACAACAACAACAAGAACAACAACAACAAGCGTAATTTAGCAGTGTTTGAAGGTGTATCGGAAGAATTTCGTATTAAGCGAAAAGAGCAATTGGAGAAGTTCCGTGAAAATGATAATGGAGATGAAATAATTTTTGGTAATACATTGACAAATCATGAAAGGAGGTATGTCCATGCATTGGCAGGTCAACTCGGATTAATATCCAAATCGTATGGAAAGGGGGAATCGCGCTATTTAACTGTACGAAAAACAAAACGAAAGGATAACAAATCGTTATCTGTTATTCAAAAACTAAAGTTTAAAGCTTCAAATATGAAGACGATAGATAAATTTATGAAAACCAATGTTGAAACAAGTGAAGAATATTTAAAAAATACATTGACAAATCCCGGTGGGAGTTTATATAAACATAAAAAACGAGTTTTTACTAATTTCGATTCATCTTCCACAAAGAACAAACATAAGCCATTGGATCCGACAAAAACACCTTTGTTCCATGTGCGCTCAACATTACCTGCATGGGCTTTGAGAGATGAAATTTCTAATTTAATCAAAGAAAATCAAGTAGTTGTTTTATCTGGTGAAACTGGATGTGGTAAATCTACTCAAGTTCCCCAATTCATTTTGGAAAGCATTGAAGCTGGTTTACCATGCAATATTTTAGTCTCTCAACCACGGCGAATAAGTGCTATGGGTCTCGCCGAACGTGTTGCTGCGGAGCGTGGTGAAAAAGTTGGGCAAACTGTTGGTTACAGCGTCAGGTTGGAATCTCGCAAATCGATTGAAACGGAATTATTATATTGTACTACGGGAGTATTGTTGCGTAAATTAAATACAAATCCATTGTTAGATGGAGTTACCCACGTAGTAGTGGATGAAGTTCATGAACGCAGTCATTTCAGTGATTTTTTGCTAGTCATCTTACGGGAAATATTGAAAACGAGAAAAGATTTGCGAGTTATATTGATGAGTGCTACATTGGAAAGAGGTTTGTTTCAAAAATATTTTAACAATTGTCCAAGCATTGAAATTGAAGGACGAACATTTTCAGTTGATCATTATTTATTAGAAGATATTTTAATACAAACTAAATTTATGGGACCTATAAAATACGAGGAAGAAAAAGTTGCTAGAAACGACGACGACGACGACGATGATAATAATAATAATAATACAACGTCACCGGAAGAAAATAATGAAAAGTTGAATTTGTTGGACATAAATTTAGATATAAATGGCAATGAGAACAATAGTAATACAACTATGGATTTAGATGTTTTATCAGCATTAGATGCAATCGATGCATGGGATGAAAACGATGAAAATAATAACAATGGCGACGAGGATGATGAGGCAGATCAATTAGCAAATTTATTAAATTTAAATATGAATGAAGATGAAGAATTAGATTCAGATGAAGAACTTGCAGCAGCGAGACTTGCCGTATCAAAAATAGATAAAAATATTATGGGAAACGGTGGTAGTAACAGTGGTGGTAGACCAATTGAAGAGGCAATGGATGAATATATACAAAGTTCAGATGAAAGTGTTGTTGACATAACATTATTGCTATCGTTATTGGAGTATATCTGTCTAGAAGCACATGATAAGGAACGTGGAGGGCATGATTACGTTTCATCATTATCGATAAATCGAAATGGAAAGGCATGTCTTGGTGGTATTTTAGTTTTTTTATCTGGTTGGAGTGATATCTCACAATTACTGGAAATTTTGAAGGTTCATCAAGACTTTGGAAATGAAAATCGTTTTCGTGTTCTTCCGTTACATGGCGGGATAGCACCAGCATCGCAACGCTTAGTATTTAAAACAGTACCGCCAAATGTTCGTAAAATTGTACTTGCAACGAATATAGCAGAAACGAGTATTACTATTGATGACATTGTCGTAGTAATTGATGGTGGAAAAGTGAAGGAAAAATTATATGATCCATATACACAAATGTCAAGTTTGACGACTGCGTTTGTTTCTAATGCAAGTGCAATGCAACGGAAAGGGCGTGCGGGAAGGGTGCAACCTGGTAAATGTTACACATTAATGTCGAAAAGTAGATTTAAAGCATTAAGTAAATTTCAAGTTCCAGAGCTATTGAGGACTCCATTAGAGGAATTGTGTTTACAAATTAAATTGCTTTGCGGTGATACAATGTCAATTAAGGAATTTCTAGCCAACGCGCCGGATCAACCACAAGAAATTGCGGTTCGTGATGCTATTATATCATTAAAGCGGATTGGTGCATTGGATGAGCATGAAAAATTAACCATGTTAGGATATTATTTAGGTAAAATTCCACTGGAACCACGTCTTGGTCGGATGGCTATAATGGCAATACCATTTGGTTGTTTTGAACATATAGTTTCCATTTCTTGTTCATTGGGATATCGTGATCCATTCATGATACCATTAGATAATAAAGCCAAAGTTGATTGTGACAATGCTAAATTGCGCTTATCTTGCAACTCGAACAGCGATCATATTGCAAATATATTTGCATTGAAAGGCTACCAAGATGTCCTGACAAAAAGTGGTGAAAGTGGTATATTTGGATATTGCCGTCGAAACTACTTATCACATTCAACGATGAGAATGATCCATGGGATGAAGCGGCAAGTTATTGACCAATTTAAGCAATTGAAATTGTTGAAATCTACACCAGAAGCATGGGCACATGCTAATCGACATGCAATGAATACGGATGTTTTAAAAACTATTTTAGCATTTGGTTTATATCCAAATTTATTGCGCCGCCATCCTACGCATAAAAATTTTCAAGGCCGTGGAAATCGTAAATGTAGAGTCCAAAAGAGTTCCGTCACAAATCTAACCGGTGGTGCCTTGAGAGAAACAAATGCAAATTCATTTACCTGGATTTGTTTCGGGGAGATGTTGAAAGGTGATCGTTCTGAATTGGTGCGAGATGCAACTGTTCTTTCACCTGTATCTATTTTGTTCTGTACAGGTTCTCCCTATGAAGGTAATGGGGAAGAAGAAGAGGAGGATAAAGTGGAGGAAGAAGCTGACGATGCAGAAGATAATGAATCTATTAAATATGGTGTAATTTATATAGATGAAGGCGTGAAGTTTAAAATTGATAAGACGCTTATATATCCAGTTGAGGTGTTGCGTGGATTGATACATACGGCATTGGAGAATATAGTTTTAACGAATAATAATAACAATGCTGTAAAAAATAAATTAATTAACGATGGTGTAGAAACAATTATTAACGTTCTAAATGATGGGCATCGATCATGTGGTGACATATTACCTCAACAAAGTGCTTATAATAGAAGAGGAAATGATCATTATAGAAATCGGAACAATAATAACAATTACAATAATCGTGGTGGTAAAAATAACAATTATAACAACCGTGGTAATAATGGTGGTTGGAAGAAGAAAAAAAATACATCATCTTCATATAATGGTACTAAACAAAACAAGAACAGAAAAGGTACTTTTAAAAAGAAAGGTGGTAGTGGTGGTGGTAGTGGAGGTAACAATTTTTAAATACTAAAAATATTTTTTATTATAAATTATTTTGTACACGCACACATCATATTTTTTTTTTTACGAAACACCGTAGTTTTATATTTTTATACTTCTCGTACACACACATATTAATAAAATACGCGTACAAGCGAGCCGTTCGGTACGAACACACGTAAATATATATATATATAATATTACAGACGGTCAAATACACCCAAGTGGTAGAATTATTTTTGATTTTTTTACACGCACCACCCACAATAAGTTTTTGCATTTTTTTTACTTGCACATCATTAAATACCCCTTGTAGTTTTTATTAATATCTCATGTATCATATCAAATATTTTTTACTAAAAAAAACTCTAAAATCTTAGACATTTACTTCCTGGTGATTGCGACGATGAATGTAGACACTGCTTAAACCCCAGCTGTAACGCATGGCTTTATAATCTAAATTGGTAAAATATTGTTCAAACTTTGTAGTGTTGTTACCGTATTTTGGATTATTGATATTGCCAGAAGAGATAAAAAATGCCCCTGGTTTTAAATTAATTGCCATATCAGCAACTTTGTTACATAATTCTTGATCAAATGCTAATGAGTTACAGAAAACAACATTAGCATTATACCAATAAGTTGTTTTCGTAATATCATCACATATATACTCAACTTGCGTTAAATTTGAACCTTTGTATTTCAGAATATCTGTCGTTTCCGTTTCTTGTTTAAAATATGTCTCATATTTCATTTTCAATTTCATGCTTAACTTGAACAAATCTTCCAATACTTCAATACCAATTACTTTTTTAAATGGATAAATTAGAGCAGCAGCAATACATGGCTTTCCAGTGCCACTTCCCAAATCCACAAAAATATCGTCTCCTGGATTCTGTAGACCATTAAATCTATTTTGGATTTTCTGGATAGCAATTGCTAAAGGACGATAAAAAATTTCACCGTATTTCAAAGAGGACCCTTGTTGCTGTTCCGCTTCTTCCTCTTTTTCTCCCTCATCTACTTTGACTGAAGACAATGGTAATGCAATTTTTCGCGAATTATGACTTGCTTGAAAACCAATTTGTGTAGTAAAATCTTTACATATTTGGTTGTATATAATTTCTTGTTTTTCTATAAATTCATCATCATAATAAGCATAACTAGTAGCATTTATGAAAGTGGAAGGTTGAAGATTATTTCCTGGATCTTGTTTACTATGTTTTATATTATTATCTAAATAACACGTAGTAGTTGGATAATAAGACTCTATTGCTTTATGTATCCGATTCTTAATATTAACGTCAGTATTTTCCTCAGAATAGAAAAATTGAAATAATCCTATCCATACTCTTTTTTTTTTGTTAACATTACCATCCTCTTTTTTTTTCAATTTTATTTTAATTTTCGTTCTACTGGATGCATCGCAATTATAAACAACAAGCATTGATTTCTCCTTCAATGAAACAGGATAAGTGTCTTTAAAATGCGATATCGATGCGCTTGTTTGGCATGCATATGTAGGATACAATATACATATCCGTGCGCCTTTTGGTTTACGTAATTCAACTACATGTTCCTGTGATACGAATCCTGTATCGTCTATCATAATTCCTATTGTGCTAGTAGATTCGTATAACATATCATTTAACAATGAGTGCGTCTTTTGAAGTTCATTTGCAAATTGTTTTATTTTTTGATGCAACAAGCCGACACTCTTGTATTTTGTATCGAGATTTGTTTGTATTTTGCCATACATAGAACCGCTCCCGACTTGTTGCCATATATCAGATTCAGCTAAAACAGAATTTAATATGTCAGAATGTGTAGTCGGTAAATTCAACTTGGTAGACTCAATAATACAATGACCATCGCAACAAACTTCTTTACCTATTTGTCGTAAATTTATACCATTCGCTTTAATACAGTTAGATGACAAATTTGCGTCATTGTATGGCTTACAACTTTTGTTATGGCCACTTTTCCAATGTTGTTTTTGACAATGGCTATTGCAATAATGTGCGAGCTTGCATCTACTACAAGTTTTTGGAGAAATTAAAAATGTTTTACAAGCATCACAAGTTGTCATATTTTTTTGGCTATAATATACTATTATATGTATGTATCTACTTTTTAATAATTATAATTATTTATGTAGAACAATATATGCACATAAATTCGTTGTTATTCTATATACGTTTGCAATCTGTCTATCTGCATCTCTATATATATCTATCTATCTTCCTAGAAAGGGTTGCATGTGGGATGGGTTAATGTTTTAATATAAATATAGTAGTATTTAGTGCTATTTTACTGATTACTTCTGATCAGTTGGTCTGGCTTGTACAGAACAGAACTTTCTTGATAATATTACTATGGACATAGGCTTTCCAGGCTTTCAAAATCCGATTCAACAAACAACTTCAATTCTATCGGCCTTTAATAATTTCTTCAAGGACAGATCAGTACATCAAAAGAATACGTATTATTTTTACCTATCAAAACGAAAAACAATCTGAAATCTGAAGAGCTATAGCTCTATAATAGAAGATTTACACCGGGAAATTACTAAAATGCAATTGAATAATAATACAAAAGTAGATGATAGTTAGTTATATATATTTGTTAATGTTTTTGATTAGTATTTTTGAAAAATAGAAAACATATTATATACTATAAACAAAAAGTAGTAGAAAGCATTGTAAACCAGATAACGTGTTATACAATTAAAACACTGATACGAGATTAATCAAATAACATACATACATACATACATACATACATATATATATATATATATATATATTAACATGTCAGGCATTGCTATTGGAAGATTAAGACAAGAACGAAAAGCATGGCGTAAAAAACATCCTTTTGGTTTTTTTGCAAGGGCTGCGAAACATACTGACGGTAGTACAAATTTATTAGTATGGAAATGTGGAGTACCTGGTAAAGCTGGAACAGCATGGGAAGGTGGGACATACAAAGTTACGTTAACGTTTACCGAGGAATATCCAGCGTCTCCCCCAACATGTGCATTTACACCAATTATTTTTCACCCCAATGTTTATGGAAGTGGTAAAATCTGTTTATCTATTATTGACCCACAAAAAGTATGTAACTAACTCTATATTAAAAAATACCCCGTCTGTATAATAAACCATCTCGCTAACATAATCTACCTTCATACATTTCACAGGGTTGGCAACCAACAATTACTGTGAAACAAATATTGATAGGTATTCAAGATTTACTTGATACACCAAATATCAAGGACCCAGCAAACTCTTCAGCTAATGAATTGTACAAAACAAATAAAAGTGCATATAATCAAAAAATAAAACAAGAAGCAAAAAAACAATCTACGTAAATATGCATGTTGTATTCATTAAAGTGGTGTACATTTTTATTTTAAAGTGTTTATTACATTACAAATGTGTGTAAAAACAAAAAAATGTTATCCTTGTCTATGTGAGAAATGAAAAAAATATATGAAATAAAAAAGAAGAATATTTTTTGGAAAAAATAAAAAAATATCGTCTGAACACCTGAGAGAGAGCTGAGAGAGAGATACGATCGTATTATTAAATTTTATTAAAATTAAAAATATTTATTATAAATATTACGAACACAAGCATGTATCATATTTTATTGTTTTTGTACAGTGCTGTACAGTGTCAGTCGAGTGTGTATGTGTATAATCATACTAATATTCAATATTTCGAATTACCTGTGTGGTACACAGTGTACGTTTGTACAAAACTCTTTCAAAAAAAATTTCCCCCCCCCTTTTTTTTTTTTATTTTTTATCTCCTCTCTCTTTTTCTTAACGTAGATGATTATAATAATGCAATGATCCACCAAATCTAGCTTTCAATATTTTTCCTGCAGTTATACTCATACGTTTATGCCTTCTACGTTTGAAGTTAGCACTAGTATCTGAATTTAATAGTGTTAAAAATCTAGTTCGTTCTTCTTCATTTCTACGTATACTCTCTCGAATCAAATTTTCCATATCATCCTTCATATATTTTGAATATACATTAAATACAATCGGTTGATCAGCGTTTCTAGGATTATCCATCATATTATCGTAAATCAATGGCGTATCTTTGTTGCTGTTTTTAATATTCTTTATCGTATCATAATCACCATCGTCGTCGTCACCATTTGATATCGTTTTCATCATCGATTTAACATCTTCCACTGTTACATGCAATTTTTTTCTTTCACGTTCTTCCAATAAAGCTTCTTTCACTTCTATAAATTCGCTTTGTTTTTGTTTCAACCATTCGCCAATAATGGTACGTCTCAATAATAATGGAGCCGGTTCAAAACGACTGTATACAGATGGTGAATGTTGTTTTATAAATGCATCATGGGCACGTTTTTTTTTTGCAAATTCAAATGGACCTTGGACAGTACGTGAATTTAACGTTGCAGCACTGCTACTTGCATTTTTCAATGCTATTACACCCCCATGTTTTTTATGTACAACAGTTCGTTGAGCCAATAAATCATTTAAATTTTCAATCTTTTTCTTTGCTTTTTCACGATTTTTAGCACGTTGGAGATCTTGCTTTGAATTGCCAAGCGTTATTGCCATTTCACTCATTGCTTTTTGAATCTCTCTTTCGCTAATTACTGCATTTTTCTTTCTTACTTGTGTACGTCTGCGAGCTTTCAATTTTCTCATAGCACGTTGGCGCTCACGTCGCACTTCTTCAAGTTCCATTTGAACCAACACATCCGATTCTAATTTGCTCCAATATTTCGAGATAGTAGTTATCATACTTTGCCTCACATCATGTACACCTTTAATAAACCGTTGACATATGATAACTTTGTATTTAAATTTTTTAATCAATTCTACAAACTTTGGTCGGCCAACAAAAGTTAAACAAAATTTTCGTATAAGTTGAGAACTTTCCTTACGATGCCGTGCTTTTACATTCATTCTTGCAACCCATGCTCGTTTTCTTAATATTTCAACCGTTCAGATGCAACTGATGTTTGTGGACGTTTGTTTTTATATTTATATCGTTTCATTTTTAATTTTTTTAATTTAAATTTTTTATGCCTATTTACAATTTGATTTATTTCATCATCAAGTCTTTCAATATTAATTGCCATACGTTTTGATAAAAGTCTTAAATCAGCAACATTTTCATCTGTATCTAATGTTGATGGATCATTATCATTTGTTGTTGATGTTGTTGATGAATCAAATATTGATTTAGAGGAAGAAGACATGTGATAATGATGTTTTTTCTTCATGTTTCTTTCTTTCTCTCTTTATATGTCTCTTTTGCTTTCTTTACACGTCTCTCTCTCTCTCTCTCTTTTATTTTTATATGTCATATGTTTATCTTTATTGATCAAGATGATCATATATATAGTTGGACACATTTTACACATATCCGTTTATATCTATATATTATAACTTATAATATTAAAGGAACGTCGTGGCACGGAAAGAAAGGTTTTTTGCACCGTCGTACAGCACTTCTTCCCTTAAAAAACAACTCAGCAATGATTAACCTTATACCAGGTACTGTAGCACATTTTTGGCCCTATCAACACACGCGCTTTTTCCAGCTCCTCCACACCAGGCACAGGCACACGCACACCACACAGGCAGGCACACTGGCACACTCCAGCACTGGCACTATTATACATTTTACAGAACGAGGTTCCACTGAATATATGACAGATTAAGATATTGCCGTTCTCAAAAATCATGCCGAAAACCTTACATCGTTCAAAATCCAAAATCTGTCTTCCACACACTTTTTT